>JAJONR010002565.1:80000-97321 GCA_029582245.1 Solanum etuberosum | reverse complement strand
ATAATTTTATTTCTTTTATTTGATGACCATTCTTCATTTCTCTTAGTTTTCTACCCCCCCCCCCCCCCACCACCACCACCACCACCAAGAAAACACTCAAATTACTAAAATCAAGAAAGACCAATATGTTCCAATTTCTTCATCTCTTTTTTGAAATCAACCATTGCTTCTTCTTGCAAATACACCAAAACTTTGAATCCATTTTTTTCCCCTTCATTAGTAGAAGAATAAGGCAAGAAAAAACAAGGCTCAATACTCCCAACTAAGTGCCTTGAAAGTGGAAAAACAGTCACTGGACCACCCCATCCAAAATCAACAGTTGCATGTCCCAAATGTCTCCAATCAGTGAAACCACTCACCCTATTACCTGCTGAGACGGATTCAGAATTTAGTTAACGGATTTAACTGAATTCAGCATTTTTCGTCAATCGATATAAATATCAGTGATAGATTCAATGTTTATTAGTGAATGTATATTAATTGAAGGTTAAATTACTTAATCAGATATTACAAGGACTGAATTACAATTTTATCAATATTAGAGGGACTAAAAGTGCAAATTCTCCTTTCAACAAATATTAAAATTTCAAAAGTACAACGAGTTCAGTGCTAAGAATTACCTGTCGTAATCCCTTCATGGTAATGCAACTCCTGGAAATCGATGAACGATCTTACGTATTCATCGGTCGTGTTGAATTTACTCTTCTTGATTGAATCTGCAGTTTTTGACAATGGTTGATTCACAAGTTCTTGTGCGAGAAATTGAACATACATTGGGACACATCCATTTCCCCAATAGCCAAAGGGCAATTTTGGTATTATTATTCTTCTTATATTTGTTGCATATGCAAATTTCACGTTTTCTTCACTCGGAATTTTACTAGACTTCACCCTGTATTCATATCGATCTTATTCAGTCAAATCTTTTTATAATACTTATCACTTTATTTTACTATAACAAGTAAAGCTTTTTTCGATCCGATATAATTTTACGTACCTTTAGAGAATAATTATATATATATTATATTAATTTTTGAAAGTCGAGATCATATATACCTTGCTCTCCATATAAAAGCTCCCAATGCTTCAAAAGTAGTATAATTTGAACCGGATTGTTCATATAAAAAACCCTTAAGCCGGTTCAACCACTCATCCTTCACCTTAAAACACTCTCGAACCGCCGGTTTACTCGGTTTGATATAAGGCAAAGAGTTTTTATCCAAACTAAGGAACTTATGAAATGGGAATTCGACTCGGGGCGGGTTCCTAGGTCCGAGTAAACTCGACCGGTCCCAGACCGGTTCGGATATGACCCGACCCGCCCCATGAGCCAGCTCCGCCATTGTATTGAAAAAAAGGGTTGCCCCGAGTCCATCACATAACGAGTGATGGATCGCTGCTCCGAGAACCCACCCACCACACTCGAACCGGGTCACTTGGAGGATAAAGGGTCGGGTCAAAGCATCTTCCCCTTTCGGGTCGGGTACCAGTTTTTCGACGAAATTCACATCATGGTAATCATCAAGGTAGTTAATTCCACTCAAGGTACAATCCACCACGGCACGTGTAACCGGGACCCCACTGCCAGCATGGCAGTGAAGCTCCAAGCGTTCGTCTTCACGACGAACGAGGCTACCAGTGTAGTGGTAGTAGTGGACGAGGGCGGATGAGAGAGAGGACGTGACAACTTGAAACGGGTCGGGTCGTTCTACGGGTCGGTTTTCCGGGTCATTAACATAGACCCGGAGGTACCGAAATGTGACATGGAGGTTTATGTCCGTGTCTAGGTGGGATAGAGAGAGGACGTGGTCGTCAGTGAAAGGAGGCGTTGACGGGTGAATTAGGGTTGTTTCCTCAATTTTTACATCCATTTTCGCGGCGGTGGACGGAGGAGATAATGGTGGTGGTGGGTGAATAATGATGGACTTATAGTACACTTCTTGTTTATAGAGTTTGAAAAATTGGTAGGTAGCCAAAAAGTTGAATGAAACATGTTGTTGATGCTTTTTTATTATTTAATTTTATGGTGGGAAAGGGGTGGTTAATGGCTTTTTTATTTTTAGTTTTTTTTGGTACATGAATTATTATATTTCGACTAATCATTGACTTGAACTTTTAAAATTGATGTATAAATAGTTAGGAGAAAAGAATTCATGTATGAGACTTAGAGTTCGCTGCTTTTCCCAGGCCGGCCGGAGAAGGGCTTATACTGCTCGCCTTTGTTTGATATGTTCATTCAGTACCAATACAAACGGTTGAGACCGGCTTCAGAATTAGCAGGGGAACTACTTCCAAATAAATCTGCTAATTCGGAGAGGGATTTTCCGACAACAAAAAAGCTTTTCTCCCCAACCGAGCAGTTCCGGTAAGAGAGAGAAAGTTTGATTGATAACGTTGTTACATAGGAAATATGTTTTTCGAGACTTTACGTTCTCGTGAAGATTTGTCAACATCATTACTTAAGGTGTTATTCATCTACTATTTTGATATGTAATTCTTCTATGGTAAAAGATGCATCCCTTCTTCGAAAACTTGTCATACCTTCATTAACATTGCTTGTCTGGTTTGAAAATCAAGAAATAATTTATCACACGATCAGGACGAAAAGTGGCTAGTACTTAATCCCATGAATTATTATTACTCTTTCACATGTATACTTTTTTAATACTTTTCCAATAGTGCCAAAAGAAAGAAAAAAAAGGGGTCAATTTACAATTTCATGAAAATATAGGACTTCAATATCTTTTATTATTACATTAAGGATTTTAAGCAATAATTGGAGACACGTCAACAAGCAAATCTTCAACTCAAATTAAGAAACAAATCACATTTTACATGTTCCCACTACTTTACACTAAGCAAATACATCATAAATTAATACATAAATCAAACTAACATTATTATTTTATTTTTATATGAAGAAAAAAACCTTCAAGGGCTAGCTGGCGCACAGTTCGAAACTCGATGGATTAAAAAATGTCATCACTAACCTTGTCTTGAGAACTTTGAAAACCAAACCCCATCTTGGTTTTACATAGCTCCATGAAGAAGTACCAACCATAACATAAACTAGAAAACAAGACGGAACAAAGCACACCACCAGCAACCCTGGCATTGACAATGGCACTTGGTACGACCTCTTGGCGTTGGGCATTTCCTCCCCAACACCAAAAACAACGCGAACTCTAGCATCATTTCGAGACTATACAAGAAATTCCCAAACAACACGATTCTTGCAAACGTCAAGAAGGATACAACCAATGCTACTAGTATATATTGGTACAAGAATTCCAATCCAAGGTGTGTTCAAAGAATCACATTACTCATGTTCCCAATATTTTACAATACGAAAAAGACATCACAAATGATAAATAAATCAAACTTACAATTCTTTATTTTATATCAAGAAATCATCGAGGGCCAGCTGGTGCATAGTTTGAAACTCGATGGATCAAAAAATCTCATCATCAACTTTGTCTTGATCAACAGTTTCAAAATCAAACCACATCTTGGTTTTACAAAACTCCATGAAGAAGTACCAAGCAATGGCGAAAACAGTGAGCAAGGCACTGACTATATACACGGTCCTATGAGCAACAAACATAACATAAACCAGAAAACAAGACGGAATGAAGCACATCACCATCAGTCCTGGCATTGACAATGGCACTCGGTACGGCCTCTTAGCTTTAGGCATTTTCCTCCTCAACCACAAAAATGACGCAAACTCTAGCAGCATCCCGAGACTATACAAGAAATTCACAGATGACACAATGTCTGTGAATGTCATGTAGGACACAACCAATGCTACTAGTGTTGGTACAAGAATCCCAATCCAAGGTGTATTGAACCATTCTGATCTTACACCAAAAACCCGAGGCAACAACCCCATCTCAGCCATTCCAAGAATTTGGTAAGCACAACTACTCAACTGAGCCTCATACAAACCAATCACAGACAGAACAATCCCAAGTTCCATCCAATACTTCAACCAATTCCCAGCAATCATAGAAGCCAAATTAGCAAAATAACCATCAGTCCACTCACCTTGTTCCAAAGGGACAGCACCACTAGTACCCAAAAGCGGCAACACGTAACTAATACATGTAACAATCCCAGCTGAAAAAAGTGCTTTAGGAAATGTCTTTTGAGGTTGTTCAACTTCACCAGCTAAAGTACTAGCATTATCCCAAAAATTCAAGTTCCAAAAAAGGGTATTAAAGAACAAGTTCCAATCTTTTTTAACACCCTTTTGGCCTAAACTCAACCATCTACTAGGATCAATCTTTGGAATTGAAAACAATGTAATCAACCAAAAGGGGCAAAGGGAAAGCACACCAAGAACAACAGCAGTGTAACCAACTATAGACAAACCTAAGTAATTCAAGAAAGATAAGAACATAGATATGAAGAAAATAGCAATATACCTAGGTAAACCAGAATCAAGAATTGGGTAAATCAATTTAATGTAATCTAAACAAAGAACAGGGTAAGAAGCTAAGTTACAAACAGCACTAAGTAATTTCCAAGAACCCATTAAAGAACCCCAAAAGGGTCCAAAAGCTTTATCAGCCCAAATAACGAAACCCCCATTACCTGGGAAAGTTGTAGCAAGTTCAGCAGTTACAAGAGCTTCAGGAACACTCCAAATAAATGGGAAAATCAGAAATCCAAGAATTGCAAGAAGAGGTCCAGCTGCCCCAATTGCTGCTTCTGCACCATAAGGGCCACCAGATACCTCAAAAAAGATTATGAAAATAAGTGGAACAAGAGCCAATTTCTTGGAGTTTTTGGTGGGGGTGGGGGTGGGGGTGGGGGTAGTGGGTTGTTCTTCATTTTCAAGAAGGTGTTGAGATGAAGAAGGAATTTCAGAAGCTTTCATGGTGTAATTGCAAAGAAAATGAGGAAAAAAGCTTTCTTTTTTTTCCTCTTTTCAAAGATGGGAGTGTTGGACTTTTTTTTTTTTTAATTGAAGATCTTAGATGCAAATTTTGATTACATTTATTATTGTGATCCAAAAATTTCTCATGTTTTTTTTTTATTCTATTGTATACTTAATTTTAAATGTTCCAATTTTAACAATAGAATTGTCTTTGATAGAAAATACGTCACCTTTTTATTGTTACAGACATTTTTCTTTTGGCCAAATAATATCTAATATACCTCTTGTGATTTCTAATACAGTAGTCAAAATCTCTTGTCCAACCAAGATAATATCAATTCCCCACTCGAATCAGCCTCTTCACCTACCAAGGTACGACTCTTAAAGCCATAGATTCAATAGTGTTTTCTTAAATGAGACCTTTCATATGAATTTAGATTAATGAGTCGTAAAGAGAATAAAGAATAGAAAAAAAAATTAATACTACAAAAGATCATTTTTTTTCCAATCTCTCTTGAGTTATTTTCTTAACTCCAGTGTCCAAACTAATAACTTCACTAATTTCGTAATATATCTCCTATCTCCTACTAATATAGATAAGGAGCAACTTTATCTAAAACAATAGTTGCTTCATCTTTAATTATTTAAATTTTCGATATTCCTTTTTATTTCTCATCAAACGAATGACATCTTCTTCTGAAAAATCCTAGCCATTAGACAAATAAAAATTGAGTATCCCCCAACATTATACCCTTGAGAAAAGTACAAAAAGAAAGAAAAGAATCAATAAGGGGAAAACAAAAACCAAAATTGTGAATAATAAAAGAAGAAAGAAAAAAGGTTGAACAAGTAAATTCACACAAGCTCCATCACTATTGTGTACTCATTTGGTTGGAGCAAAGTTTAGCACAAGAAACAGCCAAAAAGGAGAAATTTCTCCTCTTAGGAACATGTTGTTATTGCAAAATTGGGGCTATCCATCTGCTGTTTCTTCAAGTTTCTACAACAAACAAAACCCTTCAATTTACAACAACCCAACAACCAAAATCCTTGTATTTCCCCGTTTTGGAAAACATGGTAGATGCTTTTCTTCCTCTTCTTTGACCTATAAACCTTTGCCTAAGTTGTTGTGTCTTCATGGGTTTGGTATAGAAGACATTACTGATGTTGTCCATAACAAGGTTAGTCACTCTACTTCATAGGTTTGATAAAAAGTTGCAATCTTTTTTCAATTCTTGATATTTTGTTTTTTGTTGGTTCTTCTGTGTAAAGATTGTGTCTTTATGTATTAATTGGGCAAAAGTTCAGTTGGGTTGCCATTGTTTATGGTGATAGTTGGAGGGTCAGTTTCAGATAGATGATTAAATTAAGATATAGTCTTCAATTGATAACTTGCAACTGGATGGTTGTTACCTATTGATTGGTAGTTATTATAATGTGTGTAAACTTGTTAATTAGATCCCAAATTGATTGTTCTTCCCATTAGTCCAAAGCCTTGGTGGATAGACGTTACTCGGTAAATGTGCTAGTGGAAGCTAGCAGGTACTAGTGGAATTAGTCGAGGTGTGTGCAAGCCGGTCTGAAACACCACTGTTATTAAGAAAAAAAGAATCTCGAATTGGTTGGATTTACACTATGTTGTAAAGTTGGTGTCTTTATGTATCAATTGAGCTAAAGTTCAGTTGGATTGGCATTGTCAATGGTGAGACATAATACTTCAATTTACAACAACCCACCAAACAAAATCCTAGTATATCCCTGTTTTGGAATGGTGTAGAAGACATTACTGATGTTATCCATAACAAGGTTAGTTCTATTTCATAGGTTTGATAAGAAAGTTGTAATCTTTTTTCAATTCTTGATATTTTCTTTTTTTGTAAGGTTCTTTTTTGTTGGTTCTTGTGTAAAGATTGTGTTTTTATGTATCAATTGGGGTTAAGTTCAGTTGGGTTGTCATTGTTTATGGTGATAGTTGGAGGGTCAGTTTCAGATAGATGATTAAATTAACTTACAATTTGTTTGAATGGTTGTTACTTATTGTATGTTAGTTATTATAATGTGTGTAAACTTGTCAATTAGATCCCAAATTGGTTGTTCTTTCCATTTGTCCAAAACCTTGGTGGATAGACTTTTCTCGGAACGTTACATGTGTTGGTGGGAGCTAGTAGGTACTAGTGGAATTAGTTGAGGTGTGTGCGAGCTGGTTCAAACACCAGTGTTATTAAAACAAGCAGAAAAAGAATCCCAAATTGGTTGGATTTACACTATGTTGTAAAGTTGGTGTCTTTATGTATCAATTGAGCTAAAGTTCAGTTGGATTGTCATTGTTAATGGTGAGACATGATGCCTACTTTAATTTACAACAACCCAACAGACAAAATCCTAACAAGGTTAGTCACTCAACTTCATAGCTTTTTAGGTTCTGATTTCTGAATTGGTTCGATATCCATTAGGTTTGGCGAAACTTGAAAGATGTCTCATTTGGTTCTTGTTCCCGGCATTTGACTAATTGGACTTAATGTTTATGTACACAAAACAAAATAGTGCAAGATGTCCTTTTAGTCTTTGTTTTTGGATAATTAAGTTATGTTATAATAATACCTACGTGATTAGCTCAGATGTCAAGCAGGAACTCTCCGTTTTTTCTCTTTAATTACTATGTTAGTAACTGTGTATGAGCTCTACTTATTTGGTACACGATTCCAGAAAATGGCTCAACGTCTCTCAAACTGAAACATCGATTTCATTAATATGTAGACATTTGTCTCAGAAAATCACATTGCTGTATGATGGTATGCCCTTAAATGTTATTGATTTGTTTAAGCCGTCCCACAGGTTTTGGTTGCAGCAGCTATATCTGCAGCGGTTGGTCAGCTAATGAAACCTTTTACTTCATCTCTATTTTATGGCAATGAGTTCAATTTCAAGACTGCCTTTCAGGCTGGGGGTTTCCCTTCGACACACTCATCTGTAAGATTCTTATCTTTCTATCGTTGCGCAACCTTGTATAACTTCACCTATCAATTACACATCTGCTTCCTAAGCCAATGTTTTACGATAAACTGATCAATGCTTCAATCCCAGATTAGTCTACGATAAAAGAAAAATTAGTTATTCACAAAGTAGCAGCTTTGTTGCCTTTTCGTTTCTGCTATGTTGCTCGGACTCTCCAACAGTGTTGCCGCACTCGTGTCGATCCTTCAAAAATGCACTACTTTTGGAGGATCTAACACAGACCCAACAACATTTTTGAAGAGTCCGAGCAGCATACCATTTCTGTCTAGTGTCTCATTTAATTTCATCTACTTTCAAATGACAGGCAGTAGTCGCCACAGCCACCGCCCTTGGCTTGGAAAGGTATTTACTCCTTTTCTATTTTCCTCTAAAGGAAGTTACGCGTGAAGAGCTTGGGAGAAAACATTGTAATGTTGCAATTAATTCTCTCTTCTTGGCTAGTTGCTGTTTTCTAGCTATGAATGACATGCTATTAGTGTCGTAACTGCAGGGGGTTTTCTGATTCGATTTTTGGTTTAGCAGTGGTTTACGCAGGCCTTGTGATGTATGATGCACAGGTATGTAACGAAACTTGAGTGTCTTCAGTCATTTACCCAGTTAAACAGATGTGAACCAATTATATTTTCAAACAAAGGCTATACGAGTTGAGCTAAGTTTCTCTTTGTGCTATTATGTTGTTGAACTCGGACTCTAAAAATGTTGTCATACCCATGTCTGATCCTTAAAATTGCACTACTTTTGGAGATTCATATGCACCCGACAATATTATCCAAGAGTCCAAGCAACATAGCGTAAAAGTGTAAATTTTCCACAAAATGCAAAGCTTAAAATAACAGGTACCATACCATCATATCTACCCGAGTATGGATTCAACCATATGTATCATCTGATTCTTGTAAGGTACATATGGTTCGTGCTATCCTTAAGTTTCTCGGATCACATCAGACTTGGCCTGGATCATCACGGGGATGATACAAATCCAACTGCTCGAACATTTTGTTTCATTTCAGCTGCTAATCATGTTTAGACACTATCTTACATTCAAAACGTGACTCATATCCTTCACGCTTCACCAGATCGATGTCCTTGCTAATTAATATTCTAGGCCAAGTTTAATCTATTACACTCGGACTCTCCAAAAATGATGTTGCATCTGTGTGGATCCTTCAAAAATACACTATTTTGTAGGATACGACATGCACCTTGCGACATTTTTAAGAGTCCGAGCAACATAAGGTTCAATTTCAACTGAAAAATTTCATTGGTAAAATTTTTTGTTCTTCCTTTTCCTTGCTTTATACACCTGTTTGTCTCACCATCAACATGTTGCTTCTGTAGGGAGTCCGAAGGGAAGTAGGCATTCACGCAAAAGCATTCAATAAAGCTTTGTTAAGAAATCAAATAAACTCAGTTCCGTCTACTAACGAACTTGATGTTTTGACGGATTCTATACAAGAGAAATTATCCTCAGAGGCAGAGAACTCTGATCCTCGATTATCAGAGGAATCAAGTTCATTTCAACCAAGGTCAAAGAATGCTACTTTATTGCTTAAACCCGATGAGAGAAGAGCCTCATCGTCTAGTTTTGTTCCGTTGAAAGAACAGGTTGGTCATACAGAGGTTGAAGTCATAGCTGGTGCATTTCTCGGATTCTTTGTAAGCTTGGCGGTAAGTTTAGCATGACCCCTCAGTTGTCCTCAATGCTTACTTCGCGTTATTTTTTGGTCTATCAGATACCACAGAAAAGCTGTATACAACGTATTTACGATGCAAAATGCAACTAAAATCCTTCTATAAATTGAAATATCAAGAAAAGTTTCACTAGCTTTGCCTTCATGAGAGCTTTTTGTGTACAATTCTTGGGTGAATCGTGCTTTTGTAACCTGATGTTGATCTTGATAGTAGCACTAGATGGACAGTTTGAATTGACTTCAGTACAGAAAGCACGATCAACCTATTGACTTACGGGGTCAATGGGCGATCAAGAAGGCCTATGACCTAGGCTGGTGAACTCCATTACACTTGGGAAGGGTGCCAGCTCAAGTGGTCGAGCCTACATCATAATTTATGGTAGTGGGAGTCTGTGTTCTCGCAGCCCCTATTCGATATTGAATCTAGAAAAGAAGAAAATGTGATCCATGTACGTATTTTCGTTCTTTTTGGATCATGTTCATGCTGGTGCTAGTCTTGGTATGTATAACCCGAAGAGTTAATGGTCAAAAATATACCTGACCTATCATTTTTTTGGGAGTTTCACCCTCCAACTACCAGTTCTCTTCTTTTTTTTGGGTCTAATCTATCAACATATGTGCTACTAACTATTAATAACTAGTATTAAATAATAAGTGGATTTATTAACTTGAAAAATGATTAAGCTACTAACTCATTACGATAATTTAAATTACACTAATACAACAACTATAATAACATATCCATTGTAATTCCACAAGTGGAGTCTATGAAGGTGTAATGACCCTCTAGGTCATTTCTGTATTTGTGTCTTCCTTTCGTCGTTTAGAGCATTCCTATAGTGACCCCAAGTATTTTATGACTTGTTGGGACTGATAGTTCGGTCATTTAGTCGTTCATTTGGTTTTTATGCAAACTTATGTATTTGTATAAGTCTTGTACTCTTATTTTGATTAGATGCTCGATTACTGACTTCAGTCAGGTCTTGGTGATGTTTGGTGATGTTGCATTTCTGTTAATTACCATTTTCTTCGCTTTGTTTTAAGCTTCTTGCTTCTTATTGTTAACTTCTGCTTGATAGCCTGTTGCTTATGGTTTCGGGCTACGAGTTAGGCTTACCTATTGATAGGATGCAGTAGATGTCATCATGACTTGAGAAATCGAGTCGTGACAGAAGGATAGTGTGTAAGCAGATCTTTACCCTTACCTTATGTGAGGTAAAGAGGTTGTTTCCAAAATACCATCGGCTCAAGTAAAACAATTCAAAATAGGTTTGAAAAAGCTTAAGTAAATTACATTAATAGTGTGATCCCACAATTAGTTCTTTGGATTGTTTTTCCTTGAGTAAACTATCGAAAACAATCTCTTTACCTCAAAGTTAGAGATAACATTTGTGTATACTCTGCCCTCTCCAAACTCCACTTTATGAGATAATACTTGATATGTTATTGTTGTTGCAGTGTATATATGTTAAATCCTTAAGTATAAAATACAAAAGAAAATTGAAAATGAATATGACAAAGCAAAAACATTTTTTGCCTTCAAATTCTTTGTGAACTAAAAGAGTCTACTTCAATGAAAAGTCTTCACAAATCATAAGTGACTTTCCATACCAAAAAGCAAGGGAAATAACCATGCACCAAACTAACTAGAAAAGACAAAAAAATCCATCCCCACTTGTCTACATATAAATTATTCAACATAAATATCATCATCAACCTTAGTGTTGAACTTTAGCCAACTTCTTTTGACTTGTACAAAACTTCATCAAAAATACCATCCTAACCCTCTAATAGTCATCAATCAACTAAGCAAGTAGATGCGTGAAATTCGTGAAAAAGTGATAGTTCAAGTGTGTTTTTTTTAATCATGATCTGTTATTCTTAAGTACAAAATACAAAAATTAAGCTATTAGATGAGATGTGTGTAGGTTACATACTTAAAAATCATTTTCCAACAAAGGTTGCGGTGGGATGGATGAGTTTTCTTTCTGAGCCCTAAATATGAAAAAAAAAATCCTATTAAAGAGCAATTTCCCCTTAACTTGGCGTTACACAATGCGAGTTCGGATTAACTAAGAACACAATATAAGTATTGAACATCAATGAAATACCAAAAAGAAGTACCAAAAACAAAAGAAAATTGAGAAAATGAATAAGACAAAGCTTGTGGTGGTTGTTAGGAGGACATCCAAGCTTGTAATTGTCCTCGATCAGATTGTAATGGGATAAATGAGATCTCTTTTGAACTTTCTGTTAGGAAGCGCTTCCCTCTCAAATAAATCTTATGCAGTGTAAGTCCAGATTAATTGAGGACTCAATACAGATATCGAACATCGATGAAAAAACAAAAGAAGTACAACAAACAAAAGAAAATTTAGAAAATGAATAGGACAAAAGAAAGGACATTTTTGCATTCAATTCTTTCTCAAAATAAAGCAACAATCTTTCCAATATATGAAGTCACATCTATGAAAAGGCAAAATTAATATTTTTTAAAAAAAAAGTCATACACACCAACTACCCCCCTATTGATTACATTTACTCCACATATTCCTCATAAGTATCATCTACCTTATCATTGAACTTTAACAACTTCTTTGACTTACAATACTTCATCAAAAAGTACCATCCAATCCCTCCAATAGTCATCAATCCACTAATCAAATACACAATCTTTGTTGCTATAGCCATGATGAATACCAAAAAAACACATGGAATCAAACACATAATAACCAAAAGTGGTAATCTCATTGGCACCCTATAAGGCCTTTTAATCAATGGAAACTTCCTCCTCAACCAAAGAAATGATGCAAACTCCAAAAGCATACCTAAACTATACAAGAAATTTGCACTAGAAATAATATCTTGAAAATCCATATAACTCATCCCAAGTGATATAGTTGTTGACAACACAATCCCAACCCAAGGTGTATTAAACCATTTAGACCTTAGTCCAAAAAACTTAGGTAAAAAAGCAATCTCAGCCATACCCAAAATTTGAAATGCTGAACTACTCAATTGAGCTTCAAACAATCCAATGGTAGACAACACAGCACCAATCTCAATCCAAAACTTCAACCACCTCCCTGATATCATCTCCGCGGCGTTAGCCATAAACCCTGTATCCCAATCGCGTTGGTCCACGTCTACCGCCCCCGTAACAGCCATAAGTGGTATAATATACCCTAAGCAAGTGAACACTACACTAGAAAAAAGTGCTAAAGGAAATGTCTTTCTTGGATTTTCAACTTCACCAGCCATAGTACTAACATTATCCCAAAAATTCAAGTTCCAAAAAAGTGTATTAAAGAACAAGTTCCAATCTTTTTTAACCCCCTTTTGACCTAAACTCAACCATCTATGAGGATGAATCTTTGGTATAGCAATTAATGACATTATGATAAAAGGGGCAAGTGAAATAACCCCAAGAGCAACAGCTACATACCCAACAATTGTTAATCCAGTATAGTTAACAAGTGATAAAATCAAAGTTGAACCAAGAATTGCTAATTTTCTTGGAACCCCAGAATCAAGAATTGGGAAAATTTCTTCTAAATAACTAATACACAAAACAGGGAAAGATGCAATATTTATGACACCAGTAAGGAATTTCCAAGAACCCATTAAAGAACCCCAAAAGGGTCCAAAAGCTTTATCAGCCCAAATAACAAAACCCCCATTACCTGGGAAAGTTGTTGAAAGTTCAGCTGTAATTAGGGCTTCTGGTACACTCCAAATAAAGGGGAAAATTAGAAATCCAAGAATTGCTAGTAAAGGGCCAGCTGCTTTAACAGCTGGTTCTTCACCATATGGACCACCAGCTACTTCAAAGTATATGAGGAAGATTAATGGGATGAGGGTAAGTTTGTGGGTTTTTTTGGGGGTGGTGGGGGTGGTGGTTGTTGGGAGGTGTTGTGGTGGTTCTATGGTGGAGGGAGGTGAATCAAGATTTTGTGTCTCAATCTTTTGCGTCATTTTCTCTTTCGGCTTTGATTTGGTTTTGGAGTGGTGAAATAGTTGACTACACAAGTTTCTATGAAGATGGACTAGCAATATAAATAGTGTGCCTGGTGTTCGAGTCGGTTTGTGTGCATTTTAATATATAAATATGTCTTTTAATTTTGATTTCACTGATATTTATGCTCTTCAGCTTTAGATGTACACAAGCAAATACTTAAATTTATATAAGTAGATATATATGTCATATGTGGCATAATTCACATCGAATATCATGTCACGTAGGACGTGAATTGTCATATAGGACGTCAAGTAGGATACGTGTGTTTATTTATTCAACTTTATACAAATTTAAATATTTATTTATGCATACCCAAAGTTGGCGGGCATTATTTTCAGCTGAGGTCAATTGTTAAAGGAAACAATTATGTATATGTCACATTTTAATTAGTTTTATGGGGTATTTATTACCTTTTATCGATATATTATCTTGTGTATACCTTAACTACTTTTATGAAGTATCTGTCATTTCTCACTAGCATGAGTATCAGATAACTATGTTCATCTTTGGATATATAGAATGAAATCACTTTTTGTATTCTTAAAACTTCATGATTCTCACTTTTCACGCCCCTCTACTAAGAGATGCACCATATTGATAGGAATCGGCAAAGACCTTCAAATATGAAATAATCGTTTATATTATTTTATGTTTCCAAAAAAAATGGTTTTTTATTTTATGCACATGGTGCTCAATTGGTGCCTTCTTGTCTAATATTTTCTGCTCCATTTTAAAAAAAAATTATTATCAAATGGACTTATGACCTAAGATGAGTAATAACTTGTTCACGTTATTCATTAAATTATTATTATCTATGTGGAAACACCATCTTCAATAATATCAAGACATAAAAAACATGTTTTTTTAAAATTTTTTTAATTGGTCAAAAAGCTTTACACGTATGCCAAGTGAAAAAAATAATCCCTTGGTAGGTTGAATATTCTTTTTGAAACTGAATAACTAGCGGTCGATAAATTTCTATCACAGCCTTTGCGACAGGCTCGTTTCAGAAGGAATTAAGATGGGAATCGATCTTGAATTATACATGTAGATGACCACCCTTCAAATCAGTTGAGTTATCTCAAAGAACTTAGATTTTACGTAAATATGTCATAATATTTATTTGAATATAAGAGCTTTTCGTAAGAGAAATATAAGAATATGTTGTTCGTTTTGAAATAAAATAATTAAACTTAATGTCAAATAAAATGAAACGGAGGTACTATTAAGTTTAACCACCTAAGTTTAATATGACAAATTGTGTGAACAAAATTAACAGCGGAAAAAACAATTCAACAATTAACATGTGAAGGCAAATTTGTTACTTGATAACCACTAAAGTGGGTAAGTTCTTTAAAATATTATTTTACTATCAATTTTAAAAAATATTTTTTTTTAATAATATAAGTTACTTAAAAATGAAGAAAAATAATTCTCTTAACAAAAATAGAGAAACTAAATTAAATAAATGACATTTCACATTAATTGTGGCATCGCAAAATAATTTTTTTCTTTTTCTTTTATGGTAGAATAGAGTAGAACCAAAATCTAGTTGGGAATAATATAAATAAAAGAGAATAAATAATTGAGGAATATGATTATGATCTGTAAATACCAAACTTATGTCAATAATATCAAAAGCATATGATACTATTCTTAGAATCAATTTTGTCAAATTTTGGAGTCTTCGAACTTTGTAAAGTTGATTTAATGGTAAAGATAAACCATCGCTCGATACATGATTTAAAGTTTATAATTTTTTATAACAATCTCAAATAAATATAAAGTAATATATAGAGTCATAATTAAATATTTATAAATATTACATGTTAGATTTGTTATTGCCTCAACTAATCTAAATTGCACACGGGATAGACCACTTGCTAAGAGGTAAATCATTCTCATGTTTTCAAAACTCAGACTCGATGCATTTAATTAGAAATGAAGAATTCACAATCATCCCATTATATTTATCAGTGGTCCGCCATGCAAATTATTTATTTAAATCTGCATTATTTAAACGGATATTTGACGAAAATACCTTTTGCAATTTCTTAAATGAGTAATACCTTATTGATTTTCTAAAGTAACAATTATTTTGGACTAAATATTTTTACCTAAAAGTGATAAATTAAAAAGGATCAAAAGGAAGTACTAATTAATATTTTGAAGTTTAAGTACTAATTGGAAATTAGCAAATCCTAATTAATGCAAGCTAGCTTAATTAGGGAACACCCCAATTTCCACAAATTTGGTGGAATTAGGTTCAAATGCCCATCATTTTTAAGTGCCCTACTTTTAGTGTTTTAATTAGTGAAAATGTTAATTAACTGAGATGTTTAAGCAGAGATAAATAACTATTTAGATAATATTATGAGAAATTTATTGATTATATATATGTATGTATATTATATTTAAATATACAAAACCTATATATTTGCTTGCTATTTTTTTAAAACTAGATCACTCATAGACGTTGGACTATAATTATCCCAATAGATTACCCAACGAATGAAGTTTTTGCACGGATTTCCCTTATTTCGGTGTGGCCTTTAATTTTTTGTGGACCAAAGCACCAAGCATCATTATGTATGACCTAATTTCTCTAGACATAAATTTAGAGAACTTTTGCCTCGCTCGGCTAATTCTATAAGAATAAAGTTATGCAGCATAAATTGTGTAGTATTTTTTATGACCTAATTTCGCTAGACATAAGTTTAGAGAATTATGTTTTACTCGGCATGAGTTATGTAGGACTTAAGTTATGTATTTTACAACATAATAATTTGTAGGTTTTGAATAAGTTTTATAGGATTTAAGTTATATTATGTCTTTTACTACATAACTTGTGGATTTCCAACTGAACTTCTGCCTCTATCGACATAAATTTTAAAGACCACCAAAAATAAATAAAAACATTTGTCAAATGACCCAAAAATAATTTAAAATAGCCCAAAACCCTTCTTATTGGGTTTTTTTTTCTTTTTTTCTACCATTTGGGCCTCAAAAGATATTTTTAGTTGTTCCATTTCCATACGCTTCTTCTTCTTCTTCTATCAGTCAAATACAAGAAAAGTTCAATTTTTTGAAGAGAAATTAGCTAAAAATGGAGTCATTATTCATAAAAAAATTGATCTTTGCAACTCAAATTGCTGTCCCAAAGAGTAATTCAATAAACCCAATTCGTATAAGAAGGATTTGCAGCTCTTCTTGGAAAATTCACTTTAAAAAATCAGACTTTCAAGGTACTTTTTTTTGCCCCAATTTACGTGTCACACTTTTCTTTTTAATCGGTCTAAAATTACTCTTTTTACTATTAATGAAATGATTTATAGCTATACATATAGTCTCCGAGTGTTTTAGATCATAAATTTCAAAAGTCTTTCTTTATTGCTACAACCGTTAGTTGTGACAATTTGTGTCCTACGTGTTGTCCTACATGTATTATGTCATGTAGGACTCGTGTGTTTACTTGTTCAACTTTATACAATTTTAAGTGTCTGCTTGTGCAAACCCAAAGTTAGAGAGCATAAATGTGAAATAAGTCGATGTTAAAGGACACATTTATGTATTATGTCTTCTTCTTTTTTGCAACTTTGTTGTTCGGATCCTTCAAAAATATTGTTGTATACATGTTGGATACTTCAAAAATGTATTTTTGGAGGATTCAACACACCTAGAGTGATTTTTAAAGAGTCCGAGCAACATAGATGGT
>JAJONR010002565.1:0-75000 GCA_029582245.1 Solanum etuberosum | reverse complement strand
AAACTATATACTAACACTATGCACGAAATTTAAATTCTTCAAAAGCACTCAATGAAATAAGTAAAATAATTTAAAAAAAATAAAAATCAATCTAATATATTGATGTCGACCTCCTTCAAACACTTAAAAAATATAAATTAGCTACGAAATTTATCGTTGATCGGTCACTTAATAACCCTAAGTATTTTTACATTCCTATTTTTGTTTGTAGTGAAATGGATTTAATTTACTATCACATAGCATTATTCCAATGTATATTTATATTGTTTTTATTCATAAAAAATTAAACTCTATTAATTTTATTTGCTCATTATTTTTTTCAAAGAAAACAAAATCTATAAGTTTCATTTTAGAGGTATCAAATGTTGACAAGATCCTTAATTATTAATTCTAATTTTTCATGAGGGACGATTTTTCCAACAATTATTTTTTTAACATTTTGTATGTAAATAAAAAGACAAAATAGCATCTTTGGACCAACAATACTATGTATATCTAACTTAGAACTATGAGAAATAATATAATTTTAATTGCAGGATTTTAAAGTGTATGTTCGATTCAGAACAGATAGAATTTCTTCACTTTTAATTAGACGTTTTGGATTCGATCCTCAGAATATAGGTTACAAGTTCGGATGAACCTGTTAACTTATATTTGTCTCAAAATATTTATCGAATATATATAAATTATTACTTCAGAATCAAATAATTTAACAGAGTAAAATCTTAATTCATAAACTTTATATTCTGACTTTACGTACGTCTAATTTGTCAGGTAAATGAGTGGCATGTCCCCATATAGGATACTTCACATAAGAAAATGACATGATTAATAATTAGACTAAGAAACTAAAAGAACAATAATCATGGCCTAAAAGAGCATTTTCTTTTTTTAGTCCAAAGCATAAATTGGATATTCCAATATATGAAGCATCACTCATTTAAATAAGAATTAAAAGAAGTGATATAAGTTGCTTATTTTGATACAAGTATTAGTAGCTTATTCAATGATCAGACCTCAAAACTTATAGGTCACACAAAAAAGGAAATTATAAGTAATTGTTCATATAAATTCGGATTAGTAACTTAAAAAATAAAACAAGCTACTTGCGATAACATATTATATTCTTATGATCGATATATATGAGTTAAACCAAATATTAAAAAGCATAGGAAAAATGACCAAGTTTTAAGCACCTTTGTGTATAAAATCAACAATAAGCACATTTTACCCAACCTGTTTTCGTCCGTATTAAAATAAGTGTTGTTTTAATTATTTTTTTACGTTCATTAAAAAAATAATACATATGCTTATTATTAACAGATGTTTTTTGAGCATTAAGCACTATTAAGAAGTAGTTCTTTAATATAAGGGTACATTCAAAAAAAATTACTCCCTCAATTTCAATTAATTGTTTGTCTGGCTTTGACTTGTTACGAACCAGAGTTTAAGAAAGTAAAGAAGATTCTTGAATCTTGTAGTCTTAAATTAAAAATATGTAAAATGTACCAAAATACCTTTTTAATCTTACTCCCTCTGTCCCTAATTACTTGTCTACTTTTGAATTGACAGACCTATTAATTATGAAGATGATGAATTAAAAATTTAAGATTTTCAAGAAGTTCTACCTTTTTCAAAGTAATTAATTAAGGGTATAATAGGTAAAAAGAAAATTGTCCTTTCTTGATTTGTCAAAATGGACAAGTAATTAGGAACAGAGGGAGTATGATCTTAAATATGTCATGTGTAAAGCCAGAATTAAATAGTTGTTAAGAAGGAAACATACATTCTTTTTCAAACAGACTAAAAGTGAAAATAAAACAAACAAACTGAAACAAAGCGAGTACTAATTATCATCTTGAAATTCCTAAAACGACAAATATATTTACTGAAACAACACTAATTTTGGAACAGATGGAGTATAGAGCAAAAAAACGACACTTATTTTGGAACAGATGGAGTATTGTATATTATAATATCTTAATAATGGAGAGAATTTTTGTTAGTTCCTTGTGTATATATAAAGTATACTATATCTCCATAACTCTTAGTTTCCACATCTTTTTTTGTTGTTATAATTTGTAAAAATGTGTCCAGCAACACTTTCTTATTCATCCAATTCTTGCCTTAATGCAAGAAAAGAAATATTTTCATCTAAAAAATGTAAAACAAAATTACCAATAAGAGCTGATCAAGTTCTTACAGTTTCTCCTAAGAAGAGGGAACAATCAATTCATGAATTATTATCAGTACAAGGAATCGCTCATACTCATCGTCGCGTTCGCGAAGTTGTTTGGAAACAAACACATGTTACAAATGATTTGTGTTGTAAAAATCCAAGATTTGATCCTATGTTTCTTGATGAAGCTTATGAATTATGCAGGAAAATTTGTGAAGAATATGCTAAAACTTTCTACTTAGGTACATTTTCTTGATGATCCCTTTTTCCTTTTTCAAGATTGACATGTTACAAATAGTACTAATAGATATCTATATTTTGTAAATTTTATGGATTTCTGTTGTTTATTGTGTCTCAATTATTGTATTGTTTTGTTGTTGTTGTTGTTGTTGTTGTTACTGTTCTTTTTCTAAATGCTTTGTGTTGCTTTTCTTGTTAGTTGTTGTGTTTTCTTCATAGTCGTTTTTCCTTTTCATAACTAGTTTGATTTGTTGCATTTGAGTCGAGGGTCCTTTCAGCCTCTCTACCTCCACGAGGTAGGAGTAAGGTCTACGTACACTCTATCCTCCTCAGATCCTACTTGTGGGATTTCAATGTGGATGTTATTGTTGTTGTTGTTGTACAATTTATGACTTCAAGTTTTTGCTATAATTGCTAATATGCTAGTATGAAGTTTTTGTTTTCAAAGTTTTTATTTTGATGGTTATAAACCATCTTTTTTAAGCCTTTCAATCAAGAGCTATGTTGCTCGGACTATTCAAAAATGCCGACAGGTGCATGTCAGATCCTCCAAAAGCAGTGCATTTTTTGAGGAATTGACACGAGTGTGACAACATTTTTGGAGAGTCTGAGTAACATAGATCATGAGTAGTACTCTTTACCCTTTTGAGTTTTTTCTAACTCCCTTCATTGTTGTTTAAATATAACTTAATGTTCAATTTGATTATGTTGTAGGGACTAAGCTAATGACTGAACAGAGACAAAAGGCAATATGGGCTATCTATGGTAAGCTATACTGATTTAATGATCTCAAAATTTTCAAATTACTAGGCCTTAACTAGTATCAGAGTCAATGGTTCCGCGAGACGAGTATGGAGATGGTGGAGTGATATCGTGGGGCTTGGCTTAATGGTTTTTCCCAAAGGTTTACTATCTTTACCGTAGCTGGTGAGCTTGGTGGCCATAGAGCTTCGTGGTTGACACAGTTTAGTGACAGATAAGTCTATGAGGTGATACGTCATGTGGAACTTAGTTCGAGGGGTAGATTGTTGGATGTGCAAACAATATCCCACATTAGTATCTCCCAACACAAGAAAAAAAAGCTACATATAAGGTTTAATGATATTCTTAATGGTATAACGCCTTCTGGGGAAAACGTTGCGAGTTTGACTCATAACAGACAATATCACACCATGTTAAGAGTATCGTCCAATATAAGAGAAAAAGCTACATATAAGGTGTAGTGATATTCTTAGTGGTATAAAGCCTTTTGAGGAACACCTTGCGAGTTTGGCTCATAACAGACAATATCACACCATGTTATGTTAAGAGAGTATCACCCAATATAAGAGAAAAAGCTACGTATAAGGTGTAGTGATATTCTTAATGGTATGACGCCTTTTGGGGAAAACTTTGCGAGTTTGGCTCATAGCAGATAATATCACACCATGTTAAGAGTATCGTCCAACAGAAGCAATTGAAAATTGTTTTTTTTTTGTTTTCTTTCAGTATGGTGCAGAAGGACAGATGAACTTGTTGATGGTCCTAATGCTGATTACATGAACAACTCAGTTCTTGATAGATGGGAAGAGAGATTAGAAGACATTTTCAACAACAAACCTTATGACATGCTTGATGCTGCTTTAACTGATACCATTTGCAAGTTCCCTTTAGACATCAAGGTAACAAAATCTTCGATATCTCTTGTCGAAAAAAACTAACCTTTTATAGTATGTTGAGATGAATTTTTCGCGTTTATGATGTATAGCCGTTCAAGGACATGATAGACGGAATGAGAATGGACACAAGGAAAAGCCGATACGCGAATTTCCAGGAGCTGTATATGTACTGTTACTGTGTGGCTGGAACAGTTGGCCTAATGAGTGTGCCAATAATGGGAATTGCACCAGAAAGTTCTGTTTCAGCTCAAACTGTATATAATGCAGCACTTCATTTGGGCATAGGGAATCAACTTACTAACATTCTAAGAGATGTTGGAGAAGAGTAAGTTAAAAGTTCTCATATTGTATTATTGTCACAATCCGAGCCCATGACATGTATTGTTCGTTTTTGTCCAACAGGCCTCACGGATTTGTCCTTGAGCGTGTGTACCATATGAACTTGTGTTATGCGTTATAAAACTCTTTTACTCATGTGTGTCCCTTCTATAGAAGCTTGTCAGTTTAGAAGTTTGTCCGTCCTCTGTCATGAGTGTCACAACTATCTAACCATTTTGCTATTGATATGTTTTTTAGTGCATTGAGAGGAAGAGTTTATCTGCCACAAGATGAACTAGCACAGTTTGGAATACGCGACGAGGACGTGTTCGCGACGAAAGTGACAGATCAATGGAGAGAATTTATGAAGGAGCAGATAAGAAGGGCAAGATTTTACTTCAATCTTGCTGAGGATGGTGCGTCACATCTCAACAAAGCTAGTCGTTGGCCAGTAAGTTCACTTCAACAAAAAAATTAATTCAAAAATGTCAATGATTGCATGTCGGATCCTCCAAAAGTACGACATGCAACATTTTTGGAGTTTGAACAACTTAGCTTGTAGGTGTTAGTGTATGAGACCACGATCCACAAACTGACACATGAGACTCACTAAAGAGGGGAAAACAAAATGTAGTTATTACAGTAGGAACTCGTAAGCTTCAAATCTTGGATCGACCTCTTGTTATGAGTTCTTGATAAGTTTCTTGTATGTGTTGTGATTTTGTAGGTTTGGTCATCCTTAATTTTGTACAGGAAGATATTGGATGCAATAGAGGAGAATGATTATGATAACTTGACAAAGAGAGCCTATGTTGGAAGAGCTAAGAAGTTGGTCACTTTACCTGTTTCATATGCTAGAGCTTTATCTTTGCCTAGTTTGGCCATTCAATAGACAAAATACAAGAAATTTGTATAACGCAAAAAAGTATCATTGTATTAATATAGACCTCTACATAGTTTGGGAATCGTTCGATCAACTCTAGGCTAAGCTTCTGGTGAAAAATTCGACCTTATAGTTGAAAAATGCAAATTGTTATTGTTGAAATGAAGAAGGTAATATTTTTTGCATTTTTCAACTATAAGGTCGAATCTTCGATCACACACACACACAACTAAAGAGTATTGTCATTGTGTTTTGGAAGTTTATACTTTATAGGTAAGATTCACATAGACAAAACATACCATGTGCAAATTGCAATTATATAACCGACCCTAACTTGTTCAGAACTGAGGCGTGCGGGCAACAAACCCTCATGTGATGATTAAGAAAACTAGCTAGTATGAGTTCAAAATGTCAACCAACTTGAATATAACCACTTGAGCAGAATCAAAAAAGAGTGCAAACTGAGCAAGTTGAGAGATTATAAATTACTCAAGCACCCCATTACAAGGTAAAAATAATGTCTCGTCTCTACAGAGTTCACACGAGAGTTATCGTCCTTCTACAGGGTGACAAATTAATCGGGGAACGAAATGATGGTAACAAAAAAATTACTATAAGAAGAAAAAGAGAAAGGTTATATCATTGTTTGTAGGAAATGATACATGCACAGTGACTCCTTCACCAGTTTTCGTTGTCTCTTTGCAGCATTTTCGTGAAGTTTTAGGAGAACTGTATGTAAGAAAGAATGCATCACCTGCCCGATTTACATGCTTTGTGCAATTTGCAGTGTCGCAATACTATAGCTGTAATAACTATAGGATTTCACAGATGGTCATAGCATATAGACCAGTTTATCGAGAACTGCTGCGATAAAATCACCAAGTTTGTGCAGCTTTGATCATAAGAAGTAATCTGGTGTTCTTCGCGTTACATCTGGCTCTCCTCTCCTAGGAGCTGGTTCAAACTGCAAAACAGAAAGAATGAGGGAAAAAAGGGTTATTTCAAACATCGTGAATTGTTATTCGCAAGAACTCGCAGATCATACGAAATATAGGGCGCAACGGAAGAAGATCTATATAGGCAATACTAATTATTAGAATTAAGTTTTAGTCATGTTAGTACATTTAGTGGGCATTTGGACAAAAAAAAATATGAAATTTGGAGAAAAGTTGAAAATGGTATTTGGAAATTATCCAATGTTTTTAAGGAATCTTTTAGTGTTGACAGAGATTTATACACCAACACCAAATATGAAAAATTTACAGTACTTTTTATTCTGGTTTTAATTTTATATAATATCGGACCGAAATAAACTTAGAGCGATATGGACAGTGATGATTCATATAGTTGATTCCCCTACTTGCTTGGAATTGACTTATAGTAGTTGTCTGTGATTTTGAAAGACAGCAGTTTGTAATAGGAGGTTTGGGTTATCGAGGCAGACTTAGCAAAAGATAGGACCCAATGGTAGAAAAAGATCCATATAGGTTAGTTGAGAATAAGTTTGACTTGTTAGAGAAGTGCTAATATTATTATTATATATATTTAACTTATTTTCCAATCTTATTTTATTTAATATGATGATGATATGAAATGAGCTTAAATGACAATACGGGATTCATATAGCCAAACCCGAGGCAGGCATAGCCGCATAGTGTTGTCTATGTTGCTCAGACTCCAAGATGTGGTCGGATCCTCCAAAAATGCACTACTTTTGAAGGATCTAACACACATTTTTGGAGGATACAACGCACACCTAGTAGCATTTTTGAAGAGTCCGAGCAACATAGGTGATTGTTATGTGTGGATTGTGAGGGGTGGGCAAGAGGGAGAGAAACCTGAATGAATGTATGGCCATTGCAATCATCAACTTCCAAGATGGACGCCATATTCCCACAGCGGTAGCAATAATTAGGGGCACTAAATATGGTAACCACTTTTTGATCCTGCAACAAGAAATTGTTTAAATCAGCCTCTCTTGGATCAAACTTGCAAATAAAGTATATACAGCTAGATAGAACCGATTACATGGGCCCAATTGAATCCCTCCATAACCAGCTGGTGCGCTCTCGCAATTAGTTTTAAGCCGTTGGTGTGGTTAAACTGCTCAGATATATCCTGTTGCAACGCAAATAACACGATATCAAGCTCATATGAACCACTACATAATACAGGGGGGGAAATGAGGTGATAAGGAGTAGGCAAGTTACTTGTCCGAATGTATATCCAGCACCTCTGGGTGAAATACCCCACCCGCAACGATCATCAGGATCAGACCACAAAAGATCACACATGGCCCCCTCATGTGGAACTTCTTGGACGCGGTCAAAATTACGAATATTATCAAGAGTTTCAACAGATGGAGACAAACCACCATGGAGGCAAAAAATTTCAGATTCAACCTAAAAAGGATCCAAGAAAACCATCTTACAAATTTCAGGTGATAAAAGTTTTAAGTTTTTAAGTTATAAACAAGAAATGCACAGGAGGTAATTTTTCCCTCCTGAAATTATACAGAAAGAAAACCGAACTTCATTTTGAAATAACAAGCAAATATTGCAGTAACAGTGATGATGATGTTTGGCATGTCGGCAGCGACGCTAATCAGTTTTACAACCTAAACAATATTAAAAGGTCTTTGAATTTCCGTATTGCAAGATTTAAGCAGCATCAGCAGCAAAATTCTATTTCTAAAAAGAAAGAACCATGAAGATACATGAATGTAATGTAAAACAAATAAATAATACTCGTGCACGGCATCCACAACATAGCTAAGCTGAGAAAAGCATACTAACCAAAGCTGTGAGAGGAAAGTAGTCAAACAGATCTGTGAAAGTCTTCCACACATTGGCATTACCATATCTGTGAAGTGCAAATGCAGCCAATCAGCACACATTTGCAGGTATAATACTCAAATTCAGATGAAACATACAATCACGTCAGGAGAAATAAGAAATATTACAGGAAGGTCTGACCTAAGTTAATGAAAAGAGACTAGACAGTTAAGAGATTTCAACTCATACTTTTAGCATTAAAAAAAACTTAAGGTAGATTTAAGGAATTCAGAGAGACACCAGATTAAATGCATCCTTTTTGAACTTACTATAAAGGAGTGCATGAAGATTCTGTCAAAATTGACAGCATAATTCTATTTTTTTTTTGTAAATACCATGGTGGTGCCCAGGCCAGCCTGCACACCTCTACTAATTCCATAGTAACTCTGTGCACCAAAGCTTGGACAGATGGGAAGAAATTGCCAAGTGTTTTTGCCTCCGCTGGGATTTGAACCTGACCTCATGATTCTCAACCCACATCATTGACCACTAGGCCACACTCTTGGGCTATGTTGTTCGGACTCTTCAAAAATATCGATGGGTACGTGTTGGATCCTCCAAAAAATAGTGTATTTTTGAAGGATCCAACACTGGTACGGCAACATTTTTAGAGAGTCCGAGCAACTTAACTCTTGGGTGCGTAGCATAATTGTAATTTTATCCAAGTAATGGATGTTGATCTAGCATGCTAGCTACAAGCAATCCTTCCCAAATTTGCTGAACACACTTCCCTTTCATCAGTTCGTGTTATCCCACATTGGTACCTTTTGAACAGGAAATCTCCTCTCTCCAAGAATTCTAACTAGTAAAGCTGCTCCTACTTTCAAATGATTTTATTCTCATAAGACATTTGACCCTTCTGTCCCACTTCCTTGAAATGTTACTAATATTTAAGCAAATAACTAAACAGCTCCTGAATGACAACCTACATCACTAAACTGCATACCGAATACATCATAAAAGTTACTACACTATAACATGCAGGCATCATGTCTTATATCTGTACATGTGTAAATGACTCTTATCTGTAAATATTGTGTCCATAAATGTCTATGAGAAGGTAAAGTTAAAGAATTTAGATAGACATCAAGTGAAATGGTAAAATGAATGCTGGTGATAAAGCAAATAAGATAATTGAACGGATGTATCATCCACGTATCGTAACACAGTTACACCACCCCACCCGGAAAAAAAAGAAGTTATGAGACAATGCAACCCACAAAATGTATAATACGGGAGGACTCACTTCCGTAAACACTCATCATAAAACCCATAAACCTGAGTAATCTGCAAGATACAAACAGACAATCAGATCTCAAAATATAAACCTGAACCAAAACCAAATCCACAATAAAAGCATAATGAACAAATATTCTTAATGCAACTCACTGGGAAAAGGCATCCATTTGTAAAGAATGAAATGTTGAAATCTTAACATAATTATAAATACCTGACGACTCTCATGATTTCCCCTCAAAATTGTAATCCGTTGAGGATACCGCACTTTGAGAGCCACCAAAAGCTGCAAACAAGTTAACAATCAAATGACACCATCGTTCAGATGATATTGAGCCAATTGAAGTTAGCACCTACTAAAGCAGTAAAGAGCTTTTCTTAATATCTGCAATTGTGTGCATTTTATAATGTCATATTCCAAGACCCCATATAAACTACTCATCCAAGAGAAATGACAATCAAGACCCCATGACATATACCAGTTTCATTCAAATAGTACAACAACGAAAGCTTCACACTTTTCAGATTTTAGTGGAAAGCATACAATGTGTTTCGAAGTCTTAAAGACCACCCCCAAAGGAACAACCCCCTACCAGGCACATTCCCCCAAAAAGGTAAATACGATAAATAGGGAAGAGTAGTGTCAGGGGTTTGCAGAACGTGATAAGTAAGCATGACACTACTTTGCAAATAAACAACTGAGCTATCACCGGTGCACAATGAAATCCTCCTACCTTATCCAAAAAAAATAACATAACATAAATCTTTTTGGAGGTATAATACAAAAAAGAACCTCACCGTTACTGTTTCCACAGAATAGTATCCACGATCTACATAATCTCCCATAAATAGATAGTTAGTATCAGGACACTGCAAGGAAAACAAAAAAAGGACATGTTAGGAAAAGAAATTTGACTGCCATCCCCTTCATTAAAGTACAAGATTACAATTTTATCTAATATAAAGAGAGAAATTATAAAAAAATTCAATACAATAGTATGTAAAAACCAAATTGTTTTTTTGCTCTTTGAAACTAGCACTATATTGCTCATTTGCCAGAGGAGGATAGGTATAGGGCTTGTTAAGCAAATGATCAACCATCTCATAAAACTTTTCCCTTGCATATGGTTTCATTTAGCCCTCGACTTATGTGAAGGAGCTATATCAAAGACCTATCCTCAGAGGGAGAAAGAAGTTGATAGAGAGTTCTTTCCAACCAAATGACTGACATGTTTTCAAATGTTCACTGCTACCAAGAAAGGAAGTGATTTGACTACCGCAACAAGCCTATAATTCAATAGTTAGATAACGACATATGCACCCGTGTTTGTCACTCTACAAATCTATCGAGAACAACTTCACCTTCCTCCCACAGGAGAGAGAAGTTTTTCCCAACCAAATGACTAACGTGTTTTCAAATGTTCATCGTTACCAAATGACTTAACATATTTCCAAATGTTCATTGCTACCAAGCAAGGAAGTAAAAATAAGAAGACAACTCTTCTAACCCAAGCATGAACTGGCTAATCCCATAAAGAGAAACAAAATCTAGAAAGAGGCAAATGTACCTTCCCACCAATACGAAAAAGCTCAGCAAGATCATGGAATTGGCCGTGAATATCACCACATATAGTCACAGGGCTTTTCACAGGCTGCAACAGGGAAAGTTAAAACGATTCAATCCTACAATCATATATTCATGCACATTTAAATCTTTCTAAGAGATCTATATCATCTATTAAGCTGATAAGAGAACAATTTATTTTTTTATGTTCCGTCTCTGATACAATGAATCAATACCATCCTGTATCAGATAGTTTCATGTTAACCAGATCAGCTACTGTAAGATGTATATTAAGGTATGCAGAAGCCTTGGTTACACGCTTGTGGACTAAAGCTTCAGCAATCTAGAGGAGAGATAACAAAAGTTTATAGAATGCTAGACCGCCTATATATATAAAGACACTATCTAAGATCAAACCACCAGTTAATACCTTTCAGTTCAATAATGTCAAACAAAAAAAGCACATTTTTAAAATAAAGAAAACAAACACAAATATCTAAGAAAATAAGCATATGAAATGCTCCACTGGCATCGTGCAGAGACAGATCAAGACCACATTTCTTACAGTTTGAAACTTGAACACAAAGAGATTAACAAACATAATCCAGTGAAGGAAGCCTAAAGTCAGGAACAAAAAGAAGAATTTTATGTCCAGACCAAGGCTTACCTCCTTCCTCCCTTGCCAAGAAGGGGGATAAACAGCATAAAATAAAAAGAGAAAAGGCAGACATTAAAGTATCATACCTGCACGTTGCTTTCATCCATTAATATCTCCTTTGCTTTCTGACATAATCCTTTTACCTGGTAACATTAAAATAATACAAGAATAAAAAACCTGCAGGTTAATAAATGCAACACCTTTATGACAAACACAGCAAGAAACCTTAAAAGAAAGGCATATTGAGAAAGGACTAGATGCAAAAAGCCATTGAAAAGAGTGGCTAAAGACATGCTCTTAAGTGCTGTAAGCTCAAAAGCTCAACACGTTGGATTTCGAAGAATGTTCATTGGGCTATCCCAAATGTAAGTTTGAAAATCAAGTTTAGCAGAAGAGCCAAATATTGCTACAAACATCTATTTAGATTACTTTCTTTTGGCATGATTAACCACTGGACACATGAATCATTAGGGTCTTGGATTGTCCCAAGAAAAGAGATTTAAGACGACTCAGAAGAGAGAAACATAACCTGATCAAACGAACCATTGTATGTCAAAAACAAGTCGTAAATTTTAAGGTAAAAGAACAGGGAGACCCAACCAAGTTTTCCATTTGATGTTGTGAACACAAAGAAAAACACATATATGCTCTTATTACTAATTAACAAAAATACACTGTCTCAAATAAAATTCACTGTTTAGCACTATAGCCTGTGCCGGAAACCATTATCAGAAGACTGAAATTAATCAATCATTCACAAAGTTCAAATTTTTAAGCTTAAGTACAAAGTTTTCATTTTGCATTGCCAGGGAGAAAAATACTGCCTTGATACAATTAACTGTTTATAATCTACAATCTGTATGGAACATCATCAACAGAATTTCAAGTTTTACTTATCAAGCTAAGAAAATATCAAAATAGTACTTAAAATTTAGCAAATTGATCATTTTGGATATGGAAATTACAACAAAGAAACATAAAACGAGAAATAGGACAAAATTTGAAAACAACTCATATCAATTCTGAAGAACAAAACAATCTGATTCAAAAAAAAAAAAAACAAATGGACATCAACCCCACATAGGCTGAGGAACACAAAAGGCAAAAACCCAAGATTCAAAAAAAATGAAAAAAGACAACACAAATTCTCAGATCAGCTCACCATATCACAAAATGAACCAAGAATAATCAACCCCAGATCAAAAAATCTTCCAATATACATCAGGAAACACAAAACCCACAAAATAAAAAACAGCAAAAAAATTGAAAATTCACCTCTTGTTCAGATAAGGGCTTGCACTGCATAAGCTGAGCAATCTGCTCATCAAGATTCCCTTGAGAAGAAGACACAACTGGATCCAAGCTCATTTTTTCTCTTCTGGGTTTGAATCTTTTCTTCACAACAATCACAGAAATGCAAAAAAGACTGGATTTTTTTTACCACAATTACAGCATTGGAATCTTAGATTCTTTGTTTACACATCTACACAGAGAGGAAAAGGAGACATGGGGTGGGTTTGATTTGGGTTTCCTGTTCTACGACATCGTTTTCTCAGCTCCACTGAGAGAGAAAGGGGAGAGAGAGAGAGAGGAGAGAGTGAGTGGTGGTGATGGAAACAAAGAAATGGAAAAAGGAGGGGAAATGAGAAAGCCAATTTTAACCTCTTTTTTTTTTTACATAACTATTAATTATTTTTTTACATAAGTATTAATTTCATATGATATATATCACTGCCAGCAATACGTATCAGATAACTTTGTTCATTAGGCTAGTAGCTCGACTAATTTCAAAAAATATGTAGTGATAGTTCAAATAATAAACACAAAATACCTAATAGTTCAAATGTATTTTTGATTACTATCACGATAAATAACCATATATTGCACCAAAAGTCATCCTAATTTCTTTAATGAGAGAAGTATTGAAAACATCTTTAAACTTCGCGCAAATTATTAATTTCGTCTTAGAACTATCGACAGTCTTAAAACACTGTTCTACTTGACTAACTAAACTTAGATACACGATCGATCTGCCACATGACATAGCAACTGGTCTCAAACTCTTATAGGAGCATGTGACTCTTAATAAAAAGTCGAGAGAGAAGTATTGAAAACATACTTAAACTTGACGAAAATTTAGGGATATATTTCACTCATGTTACAAGACTAAGGGTGTATTTAAGTTCATTTTTGTTCTTAACTTTATTAGTTTAATGATGTATTTTACTCATGAAATTTAGGAGTCTATTTTTTTTTTGATTTCTCACCCGGTGTCCGGAACCCACATTAGAGTTTTGACTAAATCTGGATCGCACACAGCAGGGCCCATTCGGGGGTGGCGCTCCCAACAAGATTTTCTCCATACCAGGGCTCGAACCCGAGCCCTCTGGTTAAGGGTGAAGCACTCTCACTAGTGCACCACAACTCATGTTGGTTAGGGGTCTATTTCACTCATGATAGAGGCATTGAAAACACGCCTAAATTCGACAAGTATTATTAATTTCGCGTCGAACTATTGACAACCTTAAAAACACTCCCTATATAACTAACATAAATTTAGATACACCTGATCTGCCACATCACATAACAAGTAGTCTCAACTCTCAGACTCTTATAGAAGCACGTGACTCTTAATAAAAAGTATGTGTTGAGAACACTCCTAAACTTGGAGAGAATTTAAGGGTGCATTTCACTCGTGTTGCAAGATCGGAGGTATACTAGTAAAGGGGTGTTTTTAAAACTATCACTAGTTGAGGATGAAGCTTATAATTCACATAAAATTTAGGAGTATTTCCAATACATCTTTGATTTTTAATACGCAAAAATTGTTTCGAACATTACAATTATAAAAAATATTTTTTTTTAAAAACAAATGAGAATTATTAATGGTAGTATATAGTATAGTTGAAAGAAAAAGAAGAAAAATAGGCAAAAATTTAGGCCAGCCGCAATCAAGAACTGTGTATACATAACGTACGGAGAAGTCTCAATTCTCTCTACTGGTTCTTCTATTTCCCTTTTTTTTCTTTTTCATTTCAAACCCTTTACGTTTAATCAACGGAGAAGCAACAAAGATTAATTTTTTTTGTATATATATAGAAAAAAAAAAGGAAAAAAAAAAATCAAACATCAAAGAAGATATTTTTTTTGCATTTCTTCATCTGCTTCCGATCGGAAACACTTGCCTTTTTTGCTTCTCAAACTTAGAGGTTTGCAAGTTCATTTATTGTTTTTATCTTACATTGTATGTATTTGCTTCAAGTATTGATATGGGGTTGTGTTGATTTGGGAATTTCTGTTGTTTTTAACTGATTCTTGAAATGGGTATTTGTTTGTTTTTCATGTTTTTATCTCAATTTTGTGAAGTGGGTATTTGTTGATTATGGTATTTTTGGGTGTTTTCTAGGTGTAGTCATCAATTTTTGAAATGGGGTTTCCCTTTTTTCTTTTCTTTTTTTCCTGTTTTGGTGTTTTTTTTTGCTGATTATTGAGATGGGAATTGTTGTATGTTTCCTGAAATGGGGATTGTTCTTAACATGTATATATGTGATGGGTGTTTTTGTTTTCAATTTTTACGTGAGGGTGTAATCATTTTGGTTATGATTTGTTATTTCAAAGTTTTGGTTTTTTTGTTGCATTTTCTGTGTTTTTCATTTGGGTTGGATTGCATATGCTTGATATGAGGTTGTTTATATAGAATATGTGTTTATTTAAGTGGGTGATAAGTGGCTGACTGATTTTCCGGGTTGTGGAATTTGCAGGCTGATTTGAGACTTGGTGAATTTGATTTGATGATGATGAAAGTTGCTGGGTTTTGATCTGAATTTTGGTTTTCGGGAGGTTAAGTAGCTTGGATTTGTAAAATTAGCTGAAATTTTGGTTTTTGGGGTATCTTCTTTGTTTTTTGTATTGGTAACTTGAGGGAAGGTAAAGAGTGTGTGATTTTTGGGTGTTTTGACTATGTCAATGTCGTGGGCTGATTCTGTTTCTGCAGCTGAGAATCCGGCTGGAGCTCCGTCTAAGTCAGCATATGTTCCACCACATCTGCGAAACAGACCTTCAACTGATCCTCCTGCACAGGCTTCTTATGCTGGGGCTTCTGCATCATTAGGTAATGACCATAGTGGTTATGGTGTCCCAAATGTGGTTGGGAGTCGTTGGAGTGGTCAAAGGAATGAATACCAATCTGGTTATGCTGGCGGAGGAGGACGTGGTGGTGGTTGGAATGGCAGAAGTGGTGGTTGGGATCGTGGGAGGGATCGGGAAGTTAACCCCTTTACAAACGATGATAGTGAACCCCTTAGTGAACAAGAGAGTTCTGCGATCAATTTTGATGCATATGAGGATATTCCAGTGGAAACAAGCGGGGATAATGTGCCCCCTCCTGTGAATACTTTTGCAGATATTGATTTAGGTGAAGCTGTCAATGAAAATATAAGGAGGTGCAAGTATGTTAAGCCAACCCCTGTGCAACGGCATACTATACCTATTTCACTCGCGGGGAGGGATTTGATGGCTTGTGCTCAGACTGGTTCTGGAAAAACTGCTGCTTTCTGCTTCCCCATCATAAGTGGGATCATGAGGGGCCAATTTCCTAGACCTCCACGTCCACGTATGGCATTTCCTCTAGCTCTTATTCTCTCCCCAACGAGGGAGCTCTCTTGCCAAGTAAGTTTTTCTGGTTATTGGTCTATAAAGATGAATAAGAGAAGAAGATATGAAGAGGGATTTTGTTCTCTGTACATTGATATATGGTTTGCTTCACAAAACAAGTTTTATCTGAAGGTTGAACATTGTGTTGTGATCTGCAGATTCATGATGAGGCTAAAAAATTTTCATATCAAACTGGGGTCAGGGTGGTTGTTGCCTATGGTGGTGCTCCTATAAACCAACAGGTTCTATATTTTCTCTTGTTTGCTTGGTACTTCAGTCTTAATTTATTATGTTTTGCTGGCATCTATCCGTTATTTTTTTATTTGAATTATTAGTTGTTGGGTTTTCTTTCATATGTAATGTTAGCTTCTGTCGTAATATCTGTGTGATAAATTAAAGTGAGCAAGTATACTATGATATGACATCTGTGTTTAGGTTGCTACATTTACTTCGTAGCATATTAGAGCATTCCGTTTACTGTTGGTGCTGCACTTTCTGGAGTGTATATTGTGTTGCATTTCTCTAACAAAAGTTAATTGTCCCCGGGGCAATTACTTAGAAGTACATTTTGTCCACTTCCATTATGTTTAGGCAAAATCACTAACTTTAGGTCAGTAATCAGTTGGATTGATTCTGAGATTCCGATATTTGGATTTCTTATGCCACCAGAGGGATTCATGTTCTGAGTAAGTTGCTGTCAAGTTCAAACTGGATCTTGCCTGCGATTTGTCACTTTCTATAACCTTATTTCTTAATTAATATTTTTTGGATAGGGACCTTCTTTCTTAGTTTTTTTTTTTCTTTTGGATAAGGACTCTTTCTTAAGTGAGTAGATTCTTTTAACAATGCTGACCTTGAATCAGAGACTTAACGAGTCTAAAATAAAACTTATACAAGTGTGAAATTGGCCTTCATCTTACTGAAATTTGACGCACGTGAAGAGGTTTCATACCAGTCGAATTGATATTGTTAATATAATGGTAGCTGTAATTGAAACGTTTTGGAGATAGTGAATATGCGTTATCTGGTTTTTGCTATGTTTATGGGTGCATTTAAGAAATGTATGTGGTGTGAGTGAGAGAGAGAATGCGAGAGAAATAGAGATAATTTTTTTGAGACTAAAGAAATAGAGAGAATTATCCCTCAGTTTTATTCTTTTTGAGTAATTTGTGAAATGGATTCTGATTCTATATCCTCGTTTCGTAATAGAACTATGAAGTAATTTCCACCTTCTCAATATATATATGTATAGTAGCTTTTCTTTAATGTTACTGGTCCCAAAAAAAAATATAGAGTAGTAGCTTTACTTTTCAACACCTTTGCAGGCACTCATTTGGGCTCGTAATAATATGAGAATCTGTGGGTGAGGCTTGAGAGAGATTGATTCTCTGCATTGTTTAATGTGTACAAGTTTTATCTTCCTTTGGTACATCGTTGACGACATTGCTATCATGTCTGACACTTTGCCCTTTCTGACAAAAAAATCTTTCATCACGAAAGCTGTAATTTGTTTCTCACAGTCAATTTTATGTTTTGACACTGTGAACAGCTTCGAGAATTAGAGAGAGGTGTGCATATTCTTGTAGCAACCCCTGGACGGTTGGTAGATTTACTTGAGAGAGCAAGAGTCTCGTTGCAGATGATAAGGTATTTGGCTCTAGACGAGGCTGACCGGATGCTTGACATGGGTTTTGAACCTCAAATAAGGAAAATAGTGCAACAGATGGACATGCCTCCGCCAGGTGTGCGACAGACCATGCTTTTCAGTGCCACTTTTCCAAAAGAGATTCAGGTTATTTTTCTACATTGACAGGCTCTTCATTGATCCATCAATTTTTTCCCTTGATATTAATTTATTTAATAACTCCATTATCCTGGGGAATTTGTTGCTTCTGACTACAAACTGGTTTGGGTTCCTCCTCATGGATGAGCAAAATTCTGGCGACCTTCCAAAATCATTACAAATTCTCGAGCTGCTTGCTCTTCTACAATTAAATGGAGCTCATATTTTCCTCTAATTTTTGGATGTATATTACTTGATTAAAGCATAGGAAAGAGCGCCTTGGTAGTGTTTGTTGCAAAATTAATACACTTAAAATTTTAATCTGAACGCAGAGACTGGCCTCAGATTTTCTATCCAGTTATATCTTTTTGGCTGTCGGAAGGGTCGGCTCTAGCACAGATTTGATTGTCCAAAGAGTTGAATATGTTCAAGAGACTGACAAGAGAAGTCACTTGATGGATCTTCTTTATGCGCAGAAGGAAAACGGTGCTCATGGCAAGGTAGCTCCTGTGTTTCAATTTTACTCAGTTATTCATGTTTACGCGGTAGCACAGCACATCACTAAATTAAGCGTGTTTGTGATGAAGAAAAGACAAGTACAGGTACTAAAGATTGACCTCTGGAGATAGAACATTTTAGGTATTAAAGGAAGAGGCAGCCAAGGGTGATAGTTGTCTAAATTGTCAATCTGCTTCACTGCTGTGTGTCTGGTGTACCCTGGGATGTCCTTCCAATAATATTTTACTTTTGGTAGGGACAGAGCCACAGTGGTGGTTAAGAATTCGCCAGAACCGAGTAAATTTAGCTCAAGCTCTGTATTTGCATTAAATTTTTTTATTTAATATGTAAAAATAAACTATTCAGAACCCCAGTAAGCAAAAATAATTGTGGTCGAAAACCCATAAAGTAAAAATCCTGGCTCCTCTTCTGACTTTTGGTGGTTGAAACATATAAATTCATATCTGTGGAACACTCCACAAGAAATTTAACTTTACCCTTTTATAACGATGGTTGTCATACCCATAATTTTCACTTTATGTTTTTCTTTATAAACATCCAGTTTCAAACTTCTCAACTTATTTATACTCATTGCTTCTCTCTGTTTTCCAGCAAGCTCTTACCCTTGTTTTCGTGGAGACGAAGAAGGGAGCTGATGCACTGGAGCATTGGCTTTGTATGAATGGTTTCCCTGCTACTGCTATTCATGGTGATAGAACTCAGCAGGTACGGTTGCTTACTCCTAGTGCGTTCTGGTTGACTTATCTAATGATACACAAGCTTATAACAATGACTATTTTATCTTTCTAGAGTTGTTTAGCTTTTTTCTTCCTCTCTTTCTGCTCATGTTATGTTCATTATATGTATATTGAATTGAATTTTGCGATTCATAATTTGGCTATCTTCAATAACTATTATCTTCCCATTGTTCAATTAGAAGTCTTACCAAGTTGAACCATGAATTAGCATTTGAAATGGAGGATGTATTTAAATTTTTGGAGGTCAACAAGCAGGACATGCTTCAATATAGCTTTTTACTGTGGAATCTCAATTTTCATGATCTTCACTATGTTAGGTTGCTTCTCTAGATTCAACATAACTTCTTTTACATTGTCTGTTATGATTAGATGGATAGTGCTTATGCGCCACTTCAATTTTTAAACCAAATATTAAAAGGCCATAGTCTAGACTGAGAATCAATACTTCTGATTTTATTTGTCCACAAATGGAAGAAGTTTCTTCCCTCGTAGAAGTAAAATAAAATCAGAAGTATTGATTCTCAGTTTTAAAATTGAGAGAGCACATAATCAATCTCCTTTTTGTCTCTTTGTTTCTCTTAAAATGAAAGTGAAAGAAAATTGACGTCCTACTCCATTCCTCCTTGGGTAAAACCCTTCTGCTCTTTCCTTAAAATGACATTTCATATGGTGGCACTGCATCGTGCTTCCATTTGATATATACATGTTGTAACCTGCTGTGCTTGATTTCATAAATCTCCATTGTTCAATCTTAAATGTACTACATTTCAGCTCTTTGTTGGAAAGAGCTTTGATATTTTAGTTTTTATACAGAGTTTCATGTTGTCGAAATTGCTGTAAGCAAATTTCTATGGAAGTTTCGTTGTCTTTTGGGCTGGGAGCTACCTCCTCATAAAATGGAATATGCGTTGTATGCTTGCAGTCCCCAATCACATGCTTCTTTAATGTAACACTCTTGGTTTTTTTGTAAGGTAGAGTAAGATGTTGCTTTGCATTGCTTCATCTGTTCGGGTTTGACTACGGATATCTTATTTAACAAATGAGTTGTAGAATGGCTTTGGTTAGATAAGCACTGCTGTATTTCTTTTGTGCTATTATGGAAGTTTGTTCATTAAGTTTAAGCTTCTATATGGCAATGTTGTATGAGATGGCATCCTTTAGGTTCCCTATGGTATTTTGTACTGGCATTGTGACATTGAGCATCGAATTGTCCATAACTTTTCTGCTATAGCAGATTCCTGGTTAGTTAAGTGAGTTTCAGAATGCCAAATTTGACTAGTTAAATCAGCTTTCTTTGTTGTATGTCAGCATGGTGTTTTAGTTCTCAGAGTTTAGTGACCCCAGGCTCCATTTTTACCTTATTCCTTCATGTCGTTTATGCTGGAGACTTTTTTATTTGTTTTTAACCCGTGTTCTATTGTTGTGCATCTTTGGCAGGAGAGAGAGCATGCCCTCAGATCCTTCAAAACTGGTCACACACCAATCTTGGTTGCAACAGATGTGGCAGCACGTGGTCTCGATATCCCCCATGTTGCACATGTTGTTAACTTTGATCTGCCAAATGACATTGATGACTATGTGCACCGTATTGGAAGAACTGGACGAGCAGGAAAAACAGGTTTAGCTACTGCCTTCTTCAATGAGAACAATTCTTCACTGGCAAGATCACTATCCGACTTGATGCAAGAAGCAAACCAAGAAGTACCTGCTTGGCTCTCTCGCTTTGCTGCTCGATCCACTTATGGAGGCAAGAATCGTCGTGGTGGTGCTCGTTTTGGTGCTCGTGACTTTCGAAGAGATTCCTCTTACAATCGAGGTGCTAGTGGTGGTGCTACAGACTATTATGGTGGTGGTGCCAATATGAACAGTGGCTATCCATCTGAGGGGTATAATGCATCGTATGGAACTGCAGGCGTGACTAGTGCATGGGACTAACCAGCCTCATTTTGCCCCACTAGCAAATTCAGTTGTACTTTCAAGTTCTACCCTAGCAAAACTACTCACTTTAGAGCTTACTCTTGTTATTGCTCACTCTTGTTAGTTCTCTTCCGTTGTACTCGAGTTCACTTTCCATGGTAGTTAAGGGCTCTAGGGGATGTGTAAATCTTGGCAGGTCGCGGCGAATAATGACTAACAGATTAGGAATTTTTTGCCTCATTAGAAATGTGGTTTATACTTCTCTTAACCCAATTTTGTTGGTTGTAGATTTCTTCTGCAGAGCCCTTTGAACCAAATGTTTGAAGTTATGTTTCAACTTTAGTCAGTACTGTTGTAATATTCTGAAGTCTATTAATCAAATTTTCTATTTTATACACATTAGAGGAAGTTTTTGCTCTTTAATCATTGGTTGTTCGTGTTTGATACCTACATTGGGATCTGATTAAATCAGGATTTGCATAGAAAAGTTTCACATTGGGGAAGATAACTTCATACCCTTGTTCGTTCTCAAAACTTCTAGTTGAGGATGAAAAAGTGATTTTCACTCTATCCTCGTTGGTCATATGTTTTACTTCTTCGATTTTCTTTAGTGATTTGTTATGGTTTGTTGGTGTTTGGTATCTGCACTGGAGTTCGATTAAATCATAATTCTCATAGGAAAGTTTTACATTGGGTAAATCACTCCCTAACAAAGACAGTTGCATATCCAGGTTTAGTTGAGGATGAATGAGTACTTACCACTCTACCATCATTGATCAAATGTTTTAGTGTTTCAATTCTCTTCAATGATTAGTATGGTTTGTTGGTGTTGGTACCTGGATTAGAGCTTGATTAGATCAGAATGATTCACGTCGAGAATCTTCCTAACAAAGACGATTTCATACCCAAGCTTGAACTTGGAACTTCTGATTGAGGATGAAGAAATACTTACGATTCTACCCTCGTTTGTTAGCTATTGGTTGTGTGTGGTGGTGGTGGTGGGGTGGGGGGGTCGGGGGGGGGGGGTTGTAGAGTGTATTTTTGTGGATGACTTGACATTACTTCTTTTTGGAAGTTGCTGTTGGTCCTTTTCTTGATGATATGCTCATTGAAATTTTTTAAGTTAATAGTGGTTTAGTTGCCAAGAAATCTAACATAATTTATTTTTAAAAAAAATAATATATTTGTTAATAAGTGATGTATGTACGATGAAAATTATTTTTTCAATACCTCGTCGAAAATATGATTGTTGCAAATATTAATTAAAGTCACTTTGATGGATATGAAATTTTTTCCTCAAAATGAAAAATAATGTAATTGCTTATCTGAGTAATGTAATAAGGGGTCAGGTCAATAATACTTATATTATTGCCCTACTGATTTAAGACCTCCTTTCGATTTAAATACATATTTTTTTTTGGAATTGATATTTAATTTTAAAAAAATTGCACATTATGGCAACATTTTATTAAAACAAGGTTATAGATAAATTCCACTAGCTCTATTGAAATAGTTGACAGACTTGCCATCTTTTTGTAAAGTTCTTTTGTTTTATATTTTGTCTTTTGTAAAATTCTTTAAATTAGTTTCAATCTTATTTTTATTTTTTTTAATTGATTATCCAATTTGCATCTCCCTATAAGACAAAGTGACAAAACAATTCCTAGAAGAAAGTAGAAATAGCTAATACATCAAATTAACTATTCAATATTGACCAAAGTATAGGACATGAATTTATTTTATTTTAAGGGAGAGAGATATTGTTTATATAATAATAATAATAATAATAATAATAATAATAATAATAATAATAATAATAATAATAATAATCATAATAATAGTAATTATTATAATTATTATTATTTTTGAACGAGTCATTATTTTCTATAAAAAAAATGTTGTATTATTTCAATTTCAACGTACGTCAGATATCAAAAGGTCATGAAAACATGAAGTAATTTAAAAATATTTTCATTTATCAATAGTGATCAAGTTATGATTTTCATAGTGTTGCTTCTTTTTTAGTCAAATTTAAAACATTTTTTTGATTTTTTTTGATTGTCGAGTCTGATTAATTTGACTTCTTTCCTTGCCACGCCTCTCATACTTTATTTTTTAAATTTTTATTAATATTATTGTTGCTCGCATTATCTAGTAAGTACCTTTTTAAAAGCCAAATTCTATTCAACTTTGATTTATTGGTTCAATAATATTTTAATTTTTGAATTGGTATTATAATATGTGCTAGAAAATTTATATTTTTGAACCAAAACTTGTGAAAATGACTCTTAGAAAATGAAATTATATGTCACATAATAATATTTATAATAGTAATAATTTGAGAGGTGATTTTTAGGTATTTGTAGGTTTTTAGATGGAATTGTTTGACCTTTAGAAATCAGACAAAATGGCAAGTAATTGTTTGGTGTGGACAATTGTATTTTGCCTATACTCGTGTTTAGACTTATAGTAGTGTTTGACGGATCGGATAGAATTCTTCCATTCTTAATTAACAGTTTTGAGTTTGAGTTTCGAAAAATAAAATAATCTCGGTAAGGAGCGCTTCTCCATTTAACGGGACTTACGTGCTACGAGTCCTTATTAATCGATATTCTAAAATAGCTACTGGACACCAAATACGACACATGAAAATAATTTGAGCAATATTTTTGTATGTCATGCCAAGAATATTACGATAAAAAAATAATTATATTTTTCTCTTTTAATTTTTTCCTCTTCAGAATCTTAGCTACTCCACTATTTTTCACATGCTGAATTTGTTTATTGTAAATTAAGTTTTTTCTAATAAAAACAGTTACGTAAGAATCTACCAAATATTTTTAAAATTATGCATGACGATTTTATTAAAATATATGAAATAATATCCAATGTGTATTAATTAGGAAAAAAAATTATACTTGATAATGTATTTTTAATACACATATTAATTTTTTTGGCATTTTCAGATCATAAAACCTGAATTCATGATATTAGTAATATTGATATGAGATGATTACCAACTTTTATATAATTATGATTAATATTTTTTTGTTTAATATAACTAGCATATGATAAATAAAGGGTATAAGAAAAAGGGATCTCAATAAAAAAAATACCATAATTGCATATTGATAAATATAAACATAGTAAAATCAAACTTCATTATTAATCTCCACCTGTATAATAAATAATTATAGAAAACTATAAATGGCCGGCATAATTGATTAATATAAAAAAAAAGGACCCACAATAATTTGTTATATATGGAAATTGAACTAACTATACATCTTTATTTGACCAATCAATTAATGTTTATGAGGAATTGGTAATTGATTGTTGTGCTCTCACATCTTTATTGTTATGATAGGCTTGAATATATATAATTATATAACATGTTACTATCTCTATACCTCGCAAAGGTAAAATCTGCATACATCTTATCTTTGAAAAATCTCAGTATTTGTAAAATTACGCTAAATATATTATTGTTGTTAATTATCTAACACGTTAGAGTTGGTTGTTGACATCACAATGTGATAGTACTTAATTGTATCGTAGAACGACATGTGTAAGCGTTAGTATGGTGATGCTTTAGAATTTCTATATATTGCGCTCATAATCAGAACGAGTTTTGTCGGCTGACCACTAACGTCCCATTAATTAATTATGAGTACTAAGCTTGAGCGCAATTATCATGTATATTGAATCGGAGCACGATCATTGTATATAATATTAAGATTCCCGCTCTCTATTAATAAATTCTTCATTCTTTGATCTTCTTACACCTTACCAGCATAAGGAAAAAAAAAAGATAAATCAATTATACAAATAACATACGTACACAATAATTAAAATCCTAAAATTAAATGAGATTAAATACTCAAATAAGATAGTTAAACATTAAACATCGAAGCAAATATCACTTCAAAATTCTCTACATTAAATTCACCATAAAAGATACCTTCAATTTTATTTTTATTTTTTTAAATATAGAAAATAAATAAATTATCATTATAATCCTTAATATTCACTCCATAAAGGAGCTTTGATGTTTTTTTTTCTTGGTTGTAAAGAGATATTTTTGTTGGTGATTTAGGTAGAGGCATTAATTAAAAGTGAAGGCTAGTCTTTTTAAAATTATTGTATTTTTGCATTTACTTGAACTCTTTTTATGGTTAGCAACAACTAACAATTTGATATCATTAAAATAAAAAAAAAATAACAAGGAAAAACAAAAAAAAACAACTTTAAAATTTATTTGACAATGTATTGAGGAAAATGGTTTAATTTAGGCGACGAGGCGTGCTAATCCGACTACCTAACCCAATATGTCAGGTATAGATCGATTATAGATTCAAATTATCGGAGGGTTCCTCGCTATCTTACACATTTTATTTAGTCCTGTCGAAGATGCTTTCTTTATCCGGATAGGAAATATCTTAAAGATTGCAAGAGTCCTTATAGTGTTTTATTAATCGATATAAACACACTACACGACAATATGAAATTTTAGCGAAAACCTATAATCATTCTAAGTTCGTACTCATTGTAACGAAGGAGTAGTAAATTGTATATATAAAAAAGACAAAAATTAGGACAAGTTGTATTGCTTAACAATAAAAAACACTGTTAATTTTATTTAAGAATTAATTATTAAAAGAAATTAATCGCGATGGGTCATTTAGCGATAAATTTCATAATTAATTCCAATTTTTTTATAGTGATATATAAATGAAATTACAAATAGATGAGGTTGCTACTTGGTTAAAATTAGAGTACAATTCACAATACCACAAAATAAATTATAAATCTTTGACTTCTTCTACAATTTCTTGTAATATTTATTTCATGATTATTTATTTTTTGTTTTCTTTGATTGGGACAGTGCAAAAACAAATAGGGTGTTTTGAATATTAAATTTTTGAGTCATATCATATTTAATTTAAATATAGAATAATAAACATGAAAAGAAAAAGTTTTTCTATTCTATGATTCATTAATTATAGTGTAATGAGACATCTATTATTAAAATTTAAAAATGTTGATAGTCATCATTTCCCAGTAAATTCAAAGAGTTATTTTATGTTCATTATAGTTTACATCAAATTTATATTACACAAACATCTTGCTTAGTTGGAAAAACAACCTCCCCTTTTCGAATTAGTTTGTGTGTATCTTGATTAATTTAACGAGTAATTTGCTACAATTCAGTAAACATAGTTCGTATTAATGTAGCTGAGTTAAAATAACTAATCTTTTTTTCTTTCGAAATAATCTTATGTGTATTTTCACTAATTCATTTTTTTTTTAATCTTAGAGTCTAGAGAGTTCAATTGATTAATATTTTTGACGAACCACTCAACTATTTATTAGGAATTTTTTTTATTTTTTTATAAGCTGTTGTTAGCAAATCTTTATTGTATGTATGAAGAAAATAGATTATATAACTACAATTGGATATGTTTATTGATCTTTAATGTGTTTATGAAATTGCAACAATTTAATTAGTACTCTTTTTATGCCAAATTGCGTGATTATAAATATAAAATGAGAAAATTAAAATTAATTATTTTCAAATAAAAAGTTTACCATTCTTCATCTATTAATATTATTCTTGTTTTTCATTATTTTTCGATTTCTATTTCTACTTGTTTCCTTAGCCTCAATGATCTTATCATCGTGTTGTTGTTTCTGCTTGTTGTTACTGTCCTTTCTTTTATTGTTCTTTGAGTCGAGTGCCTATTAGAAATCATTTTTCTATCTTCTTAAAGTAGGAATGTGTATATTCTACGATAAAATCTCTACCCTCTCAAAATCTCAATTGTATATTAATAATTATATATAATTAATATATAATTCGTATATATTGATTGAGATAGTAAATATTTTTAATCGAGCTATCAAATTGTATTTTCCAAGTTACCCAACATGAAAAAGATAGTACCTTTTTTTAATTTCATATTAAACAAAATCTTATTTTTTCTTACTATATGTCTAGTGCTGACATTTTCAATATATATATATTTTATAACCACAAAGGACATAGACAATAGTTTTAAGTTTGACCCAATTAATTAATGCAAGCATTAAAAAAATCTGCTAAAGTTTCTTGTCCTGTGACTATAAAAACAGGAAAAAAATAATTAAATTTCTCAGATTACAGAAAAATAATAATTATTGCAATAATAATAAAGATTTTCTTAATTTGTTTTCAAGTAGGTGAAAAGATTATATTCGAGCTGTAATCTTTCAGTTTATAATTTTGGTCTATAAAGAGAAAAATGCCTATCACTGTTTTGAAGTTGCTGTAGTTCCAACTTCCAAGCACTAATATTTTTGCTTTTTTTTTTTGCTTTTTTTTTTTTGTTGGCATTTTGAAAGGGGTATAAAGTGCAAAAAGGGTATATCAAAGTTCTTCTTTGGGTTTTAGTTTTCTTGATCTGATTCTTGTGAGGGGTGAAATTGTTGGGATTTGACCAGAATCTTTGTGTATGAAATTTTTATTTCAGAAATGGACCAAACAATTGAGAGGTCTCCAAATGCACATAGGGGTTTTAGAGTTCAAGCTCCACTGGTGAGTCTTCATAATCTTTTGACTTTTCTTTTGTTAATTTGTTTGATTAATGCCTTTTCTTGAAATACTCTGATGAAATTTCCTGGTAAATGAGCTACCTTGACAAGATTTTTTGGTATTTTGCTTGTTTCTTGAAGTACCCTGATGAAAATTCATGGTAAATGAGCTACCTTGACAAGAACTTTTGGTATTTAGCTTGTTTCTTGAAGTACCCTGATGGAAATTCATGGTAAAGGAGCTATCTTTATTAGATTTTTTGGTATTTTGCTTGTTTCTTGAGGTACCCTGATGAAAATTCATGGTAAAGGAGCTATCTTTATAAGATTTTTTGGTATTTTGCTTGTTTGTTGAGGTACCCTGATGGAAATTCATGGTAAAGGAGCTAACTTTTCAAGAATTTTTGGTATTTAGCTGATTGTTGAGGTATTAAGATGAAATTCCTGGTAAAGAAGATACCTAAGCAACAATTGTTTGTGTTTAGCTAGTTTCTTGAGGTACCCAGATGAATTTTTTGTGAAAGGAGCTACTTTGATAAGTTTTTTGGTATTTAGCTTGTTTCTTGAGGTACCCTGATGATTTTCTTTCTTGTTAAGGGAGTCACTTTGATAAGAATTTTTGGTATTTAGCTTCTTTTTTAGAAAATTGGGGGTAGGGGAATGAGAAGTGGGGGAGGGGATTACAACGTGGGGAATCGAACCGTCACCAATAAGATGAAAGTTCAGGTAGCCAACCAACTGAATTACTAAGATTCCCCTGTATGTAGCTTGATTCTTGAGGTACCCTGATGATTTTTTTGTTGTTAAAGTTTCAATCTTTCAATTATTTTTGGTACTTAGCTTGTATAGATTTTGGGTCTGTCTTAATTTGGCCTTTTGGGGATTCTATTAGCATAAAAATTGGGAGGCGTCCAGGTGAAATTCTTGCTGACTGAGCAACTTTTCAACGGGTTCTTTGAAGTTGTCTCCTCTATTGGTATCAACATGTTTATGGGGTTAACCTCTTCATGAATTTGAAGATTCATCTTTTTGTCCTCTGCAGCATTATAAAGTTATGAACAACTATGTGCACAAGCTAGCCCGGTCACCACAGCTATTAAATATGTTATGAACAACTATTATGTTGTCGTCACGTTTCTGATGATCTCTTTGATATTAGTTCCTTAGCAATTATATTAGTTCACTCATTAACAACTGTGTTATTTCAAATTAGCACTAGAAAAAAGATGATTGAATGTTGAGTTGACTTGAGTCTTTGAACTGTTTTTAGACTATAGTTGTCTTTCAGGAATAGAGTATCCCATCACAGGCTCATGGTTAAAGATTGAATGAGGTCAATTATTTGTGATAAGTGAATAAAGTTACAATTACATTGCATCTTATTCAACTGAATCTATACGTTGTGTGAGAAGAAGTTTCTACTATGGGGTGAGCTTTTTCTTGCGCTTATCGGAGAAGACTGTGATTGCCAAGGAAGGCTTGAACTTTATAGCTGCATGTGGTTATCTTGATTCTTGATTCCATTCATTCGTTAGGAATAACTATGTTGCTCGGACTCTTCAAAAATGCTGCCAGGTGTGTGTCGGATCTTCCAAAAGCCATGCATTTTTGGAGGATCTAACATGGGTGCAACTATTTTTTGAGGGTCCGAGCAGCATAGAGGAAAAATAAGGACATTTATGATTGTCTATAAGACTATAACATGGAGCTGATTTGCCGTTATCTTTTCATTTCCGTTATAAAGAGATCCTCTTCATTTTTTGTGAAACATTGAGTACCTGCATTTGCAAGTGCCTGTCTTGTGTATCTTCAAAGAATTTTTCCTTTCAATAGTTTTCTATTGGAGCTTCCCATGAGTTCTTATGTGTTTCCTCACCCCCTTGAGACTCTGATAAATGGACATTCCTTTTCTTAGGAACACATCAAGATTCGCCACTGGTAGATTTGTGAGCACTAATCACTGACACTTCAATTAGGGGTCATTTGATAGGGTGTATAAGAATAGTGCTGACTATGGTGTATTAGTAATGTTTCTATTAGTTATGCTTGCATTAGTTATGCTAAAATTATTTCTTATGTTGTGTTTGGTTTATTGTATTAAAAATAATATGCATTGCATAATTTTAAAAAAAGGATATTGCTTACAAAAATACCCTCCACAAATATGGTGGAGAATGTGTAAAATGTTTTGAGGGGCAATTGTGTCTCTAAACATGCTAATGCATGCATTAAACCCTTTGCATTACAAATATCATGGATTTTCATGTATTAGTTATGCATACCTTAATACCAAATAGAGTGTATCACTTATGCAAACCTTAGTTATACATGGGTTGAAAAAGTGTGTCAAACAAGGTACTAATAATACAAAAAGCTAATGCATGCATTATAAACTCTACCAAACGACCCCTTATAGTAAAATGATCATTAAAGTGGGTGATATATTTTTCTGGTAGGGCTAATATGTGAGCTCTTAGCTGATAAAAGCTGCTTCGGTTCGGACCACATAATTTAGACTACTGTGTTTATACCTTGTCCAGGCATTATCCTTTCTCAAACTCACAGTCATGCATATCATCAGCTCTCTTTTTCTCAATTTTAGCTTAAATAGTGAATGATGATTTGTTTTTATTTCAGTTTTTCTGCTAGTGTATTTGTTAACTTAAAGGCATTCCCCGTTGCTATACTTGTCAGCTGCTAGAATACACCTGCATTTTCTAATTGGTAAACATTTGCAGGTTGATTCCGTGTCATGCTATTGCAAGGTTGACTCAGGGTTTAAGACAGTTGTAGGGGCAAGAAAGTTTGTCGCAGGATCAAAAATTTGCATCCAGCCGGACATTAATCCTCATGCACACAAGACTAAAAACTCCCGTAGGGAGAGGTCAAGAGTGCAGTCACCTCTTCTGCCTGGTCTACCAGATGATCTTGCAATTGCTTGTCTAATACGTGTTCCTCGTGTTGAACACAACAAGCTCCGTTTAGTCTGCAAAAGGTGGTATCGGCTTCTTGCTGGAAATTTCTTTTACTCTCTCAGGAAGAGTCTTGGAATGGCGGAGGAGTGGGTATACGTGATAAAGAGAGATCGTGACGGAAGGATTTCATGGCATGCATTTGATCCAACATACCAACTATGGCAGCCACTTCCACCTCTTCCTGGGGAATATAGTGAAGCCCTTGGATTTGGTTGTGCTGTTCTTAGTGGTTGCCATCTCTACTTGTTTGGAGGAAAAGATCCAATCAAGGGGTCTATGCGACGGGTAATCTTTTATAGTGCTCGTACAAATAAATGGCACAGGGCACCAGACATGCTCCGTAAACGTCATTTCTTTGGTTCTTGTGTAATCAACAATTGTCTTTATGTTGCTGGTGGAGAATGTGAAGGAATCCAAAGGACTCTCCGTTCAGCTGAGGTTTATGACCCCAATAGGAACCGCTGGACCTTTATTGCTGATATGAGCACAGCTATGGTGCCCTTTATTGGGGTTATTTATGACGGGAAATGGTTTTTGAAAGGGCTGGGATCCCACAGAGAAGTTCTAAGTGAAGCCTATAGCCCGGAAACCAATGGATGGAGCCCGGTTACTGACGGGATGGCTGCTGGTTGGCGCAACCCAAGCATTTCCATGAACGGTCGCCTTTATGCTTTGGACTGTCGTGATGGGTGTAAACTTAGAGTATATGATGGAGCCTCAGATTCGTGGAATAGATTCATTGACAGCAAACTCCATCTTGGAAGTTCTCGTGCTTTAGAGGCTGCAGCTCTGGTTCCTCTTAATGGTAAACTCTGTATAATTCGTAACAACATGAGCATTAGTATCGTTGATGTATCAAGCCCTGATAAACAAGTGGAAACTAACCCACATCTTTGGGAGAACATTGCTGGTAAAGGTCACTTCAGAACTCTATTTACTAATTTATGGTCAAGCATCGCAGGACGAGGAGGGTTGAAGAGCCATATTGTGCATTGTCAGGTTCTACAAGCCTGAGGATTGTAAGTAATGTCTAGTCGTCCTTCTTGACGAGAACTAGGAATAGGTTCAGCCTCTCAATCTCAAGAACAAAATCTTTTCCATTAAAGCAGTTTTGACATCCTCAACATGGTCTCATTCCGTTTGTGAACCAAATTGTTGCATCATTCATTTTCACTTCCAGATGACCTTCTGCAGCCTCTGCAGATAATGCTCAACCTGGTAATATTTGTGCCTGTCGTTTGGAAGTGTTTTGATTGTCCATAATGGCGTTGAAGAGGCGGGCTTTCACCGCCAACAGCTCATGCATGGATTTCTCTGGTATTTTCATACTTTTGCCATTAATTCATCGCAAACGTCTGTTCAAACGCAGAGTTTGGAAGTAAAAAATGAGGTTGTTTCTTTGCATGAAAAGATCAGATAGCTCTACATTTTGTGTATCCTTTTGGCCTGTAGTTTTGCACCGATAGTTTCCCGTCTTAGAATACCATATTTTGAACATAGGTTGGTCATTGAACTTGAACGATATATAGCCGGAATCTCTGCTTCTTAGCTTCTTCTCTGCCTTCTTTTCAAGATTTGTACACAATATAATTGGAATAGGAGTGGCATTGCTAGCCAGCATCATGATCTTGCTGCCCCTGCTGTTGAATATGTCGCTTATGATCGGTTAGAACGTAGTGGCTGTGTCATGTCCTAAAGCTTCTGCTTTTCGACGAAAGGTATTGTAGAAACAGGTATTGATAGGTTCAGTGATGTGACATTTTCAAGATTTTGCATGACATGCCTGAGTTTGTATCCATGCTTGCAAAGGTTAATGTAAAATCTTGAAAGAGTTACATGTTGCGTTTTTCGCATTAGAATTCGTCGAATTTCCTGTTTGTTGTAATGTTTTAGATGACATTTGGTTAAATGTAATTCCAAAGTTTTTTATTGAAGATGTGATGCTAAATGTTTTGGTATTATGATGATGACATGAGCTGAGCTTAAACGGGAAAATATGGTTATTGAGGATTGATATGCCGACCCTAACCTGTTTGGGATTTGAGGTGTAGCTGTTATTGATTTTGCTAAACTATGTTACTCAAACTCTTGAAAAATGTTGATCGGTGCATGTTGGATCCTTAGAAAATAGTGCATTTTGGAGGCAGTTTTGGAGGATCCAACATGAATGCGATAACATTTTGGAGAGACCGAACAACATAGATGCTAAGGGATCGTTTGGTAGGATGCATTAGAAAAAAAAAAATGCATGCATTAGCTTTGTGTATTACTAATATATTGTTTGGTTTTTAATATTTGCATTAGCATGTTTCCCCTTAAATCATTTTCCACATCATTTCCACCGTATTTGTGGAGAATATTTTTGTTAACAAAAATTGTTTTTTATTATTATTATAGAAAGTATGCAATGCATGCTATTTTTGATACACCAATCAAAAAATGCATAAGAAACAATATTTGTATAACTAATATCAGCTAATACCAACATTATTAAAACATCATATTCAGCACTGTTCTTATACCCTCTACCAAACGACTCCGAAATGTTTTGACATTTGCAAACTACATTGCTACCAAGTGAGGAGCTTTGTCAAAAGACAAGTGATTCCTTGAACAAGTGTGTTTATCCTGCTTGTGAGCTTCTTGGACCAATAAGAGTTTTCTAGTCTTTGATTATTAATATTAATTATATTATTTTGATAACCAAGAAATCCTCGAAGGCAAGGTGAACGGTTCAAGACTTGGTCAATAAGAGTCTCGTTCCTCAACCCTTCTCCACTTAAATATTAGACTTTTGTATGTTGTAGGTTTAAATTGGTGACAAGCATCTAACTCACATAACACATTTTAAGAATCTATTCATTAAATTCACCTTTATTAACACATTTGGCAACTTCATTTTCAAAATCACAAGAATGACAAAACAAATATATTATATATTTTCACTTGAAAACATTACAATTCCAAAAAACACACGAAAGAACTAAGCAACAACAAACAAATATTCAGTATAGTTCCACAAGTATGGTGTGAGGAGGGTAGAGTGTACGCAGACCCTGGCAGGTAGAGAGACTGTTTTCGATAGACCCTCAGCTCAAGGAAAGCAAAAAACATAACATTTATGGAACAAGAAACAACTAAACAAAGTATCATATATATCTCAAGTTCCCCTATTAAGCATTTCTTGAAATTGCTTGAATGATTTTTCTCTTTCAAACTTAAGTTGTTTTCTGAAATTCTTGATAAAATCATCAGCCAACTTGTTCACATCCTCCACCAAGAACTTGTGCCTCGTCGATGCGATTTTCTCTCTATTTCCACCATCTTTTTGCAACCCCTTCATATTTTTTGATGATTTTTCTTGGTGATGATGATGATCCATTTGAAACTTATTTTTCGTGTTCGTCGCGCTTCTATGGAGGTTGAAGAGTTAAGTTAAATGGTGATGGTATTCTTAGCTAGTGAAAATTGATGTTTAAATAGTTGCAAGATTGTGAGTTTAAATTGTTGTTTTTTTAGCTTTAAAGCATGAGTTTTTCATGGGAAAAAAGCAAAGGAAAGTTATAAAGATTAGTTAATTTGTTCATGAGTGAAAGGCATTCTTATGAATACTTTGAAGCCGAAAAGGAAAAGGCAAAGCACTTATTTTAGTTATTGTTAAATTTCAATTTTAGTCCTTGTGATATCTGGCTAAGCACATTTAACTTTCAATTAATTGAAATGTATATTTTTTATCCATTTCTTCGTAATTATTATTAACTGTTCCACCATTTAGTTGTATGTGTTTTATGTTACGCTTGTATTGTTACTTCATATTTGACAGTAATATTGTTTTAAATATTAGTCCAAATGTAACATGTTTCCTCCTCAAAGGGACTAAATGCATACATTTCATATAATTGAAGGTCAAAATGTGATTTATCAAATTTTAAGAGGAACTGAATTAGAATTTATTAATAATTGAGGGACTAAAAGTGTTATGATCCCTTTTTTTATTGTTAGGTTTTTTGTCTTTCTATACTGTGGTGTAGCGGATGAAGCTGCTCCTCCCTTTATCAAAGGTCTTGAGTTCGAGTCCTGAGTATGAAAAAATCCTTAATAGGAAGCGCTTCCCCTGAATAGGGCCCTACGCGATGTGAATCCGAAATTATTGGGCTCCAACGCAGGTATCAGACATCGAATGAAAAATAAAAAAAAGCATCTCAAAGGAAGTTGCAGAATTGTTTTATAAATAGATTAATGGATGATTGGAAAAGATTAGGGTCTTATTAAATAATTTTCAACTTTATGATTTTTTAAAAATGGTGGGGGTATTTATTTATAAATATAAAAAACTACAAAAAGAAGTTATGAGGAAACAACAAAATATTTTTTTTTAACCTAACTTGTCCATGATGTATTATATATTATCACTCTCTTTAATGGATTAAATATTAAGATTAGATCTTTATATGATATCAGCGCTAAAGAACTTACTTATGTTCGATGTTTACATCAAAATTATAAAAATATGAAATATGTTTGGTTAGATAAACTTCTATCACTTAACCACGATTAATTACTATGTATTCTCACCTTAATTTATCATATAAGTTTTAAAAATGAGACAAAGTTGGATTGAAAATAATTGGAAAAAGAAAATGCTTCTAGCACTTTGAGTTTTGAATCCACACTCATTTATACATATTTAATAACTTTTACATATTTATTATGTTTCGTATCGAAAATACTGAAACCGACTGCATGCGTCTCGACTGGGAAGGGAAGGTGTAAGAGAGGAATATACATTAACTAATGTGTAATCAAACATCGAGGAAATGATTTAATATAGTCCTTCACAATTTGAATAGAAGAAAATGATCCTACACAGATCGTCTTATAAACGACACACATGTGGAATCTTTAATCTTGATCATATGTCTTAATTTTCCTTCAATTCACAACAAATGAACAAATAGTACATTTTTCCATTGCTACTTTCACCTTGAGTTGCATATTTGTTCCCATTTACTCAGTAATAAGCATTTGCATATCATTGACAGGAGCTGGAAGCTGCAAATATAGATAATTTGTTGTTACAACTTACAAACATCAAGGGTCGTTCGGTAGCTAGTTAGAGTTATACATGTATTAGTCATACATGGATGAGTTATAACGTCATCTACGTGTTATTTTATGCAATGATTAGTTATTCATGTATTACTTATTCCACCTTCTATCCTGCAAAAAATAATACATAGATTCCCTCATAACTTATACATGTATAAGATGTGCGGGTTTCTGAATTGCAAATCAAACATCGTACTAATGTTATGCATGATGAACTTAACTTCTAACTAGCTATCAAACGTGGTATTACTTATGCCAGATTTAATACTTGCAGGACTCATTTTCAAACCAGCTACCAAACAACCCCTAGTTCTTCTTCCTTGGCTTTTTTTTTTCCCTTGAAAAACTCATGCTTTAAAGCTAAGAAACAACATCTTAAACTCATAACTTTGCAACTATATATACAAACAACAAATTTCACTAGCTAAGAATCCATCATCATTTTAACTAACTCTTCAACCTCAAGAGAAGCGTGAAGAACACTCATAGAAGTTTCAAATAGATCAATCACAAAAAGGGTTCTTTAAATATGAAGGGGTTGGAGAAAGATGATGGGAAAAGAGAGAGAATCGCGTCGAGGAGGTGGTTCCTGTTGCCTAATATGCAGTATTCAACACTCTTCTCAGTCAATTTTTTGCCAAATTCACCAATCAAGAGAGAAAACTAATCTGTCAGCAAATGAAATTCCAATAAAAGATTCGGAACTCTTATATGTCCAAGGTTCAATATTGAAATAATTTCACAGGTTTTCCTGACTTTGTCTGTCTCAACAAACAATACGAATACCTCAAATTTTTTTAGAACATGTACGATTCAAATAGCAATGAATCGAAGCACTTCTTTTTGCACTATTTCAGAAACTCAAGGACTCAATCGTATGGATTATGTAAAATACAGGATTTCCAATCCTAGCAGGAAACGGAAGGAAACGGATACTCATCTTAAAGTGAGTAAACAGAATTCCCTAAATCCTGTTAGCACAAAGACTAAATTTCCCCAGTAAATGATCAGACCTTTCTACCAAGTATCAAAGAAAGGCTAAAAAGTCCCTGAAATGGAAGTTGCAGCAAACTCAAAGATTATGTTGTTCAGACTCTTCAAACATATTGTCGTGTGTGTGTCAAAAGTCCTCCAAAAGGTATGCCTTTTTGGAGGATCCGACACGAGTGCAGCAACATATTTAGAGGATAAGACACAGACACCAAGTAGAAGCTCTACTCGGACGAATAATGAAGTCTGGAAAGTGCAATAAAGAATCTAGCTTTTAGTGCACAAGAGTGACCTTATATACTATGTTGACAGTGTGTATCGGATCCTCCAAAAGCAATGCATGTTGGAGGATCCAACACAGTTGCAGCAACATTCTGAAAAGTCAGAGCAACATAGCTTGTATATATAATGTAATTTTCCGCCCCTCTAGCTCCACCCCCGAACACATATAGTACTCTTAAGGCTATACTCTTAAACAGAACAGAAAAGCAAAAGCTTTGGAAGAAAAAGTATATTATGTTGATAGGTGTGTGTTGGATCCTCAAAAAAGTAGTACATTTTGGAATATCCCATATTTGGAGAATCCGAGCAACATAGCTTATATGTATCAGTATAATTTTCCGTCCCTCTAGCTCCGCACCCAACAACAAATACTCTTAATAGAACAACTGTTAGCACTATATTTTCCAACAACTATGACTCAATCGCAAACAAGTTAGGATAAACTAAACTCTTAAACAGAACGCAAAGACAAAAACTTCGAAAGAAAAGGTATACTATGTTGATAGGTGTGTGTCGTATCCTTCAAAAGTAGTGCATCTTGGAATATCCCATATTTGGAGAATCCGAGCAATATAGCTTATATGTACAATGTAATTTTCCGTCCCTCTAGCTCCGCACCCAACAACATATACTCTTAATAGAACAACAACAACTACTACGACTCAATCACAAGCAAATAGAGATCGGCTATACTCTCAAACACAACACAAAGACAAAAACTTCGAAAGAAAAAGTATACTATGTTGACAGGTGTGCGTTAGCTCCTCCAAAAGTAGTGCATCTTGGAATATCCCCATTTGGAAGAATCCGAGCAACATAGCTTGTATATACAATGTAATTTTTCACGCCCAACAACATATACTCTTAATAGAACAACTACTACGACTCAATCACAAACAAGTCGGGATCGGCTATACAATTAAACAAAACAAAAAGACAGGTGTGTGTTGGATCCTCCAAAAGTAGCGCATCTTGGAATATCCCCATTTTGGAGAATCTGAGCAACATAGCTTGTATATACAATGTAAGTTTTCACGCCCAACAACATATACTCTTAATAGAACAACAAAAACAACAATAACTACAACAACTCAATCACAAACAAGTCAGGATCGACTATACAATCAAACAAAACAAAAAGACAAAAACTTTGAAAGCAAACTAATTACCTGTAGAACTTGTCTCAAAGATCCATTCTTCATACAAGAATGAATAGTCTCAAACTGATGAATATCAAGCTTCTTGTTAACAAGACCAATCTGAAAGTAAACACTATCAGAAAGAGGCAAATCAACTCTAATTTCTTTAACATTAAACCAAAACAAGAATCTTTTCACTTCAATCCCTTCTAACTCAGTAATTGACCCAATACCTAGCTTCCCACTAATCTTTTCAGCATAATAAACCAAACATTCAAACTCTACATAACAAGGGGCTTTCAGAAATACTTCAAAGTTTCCATCTTTATCAAGATTATAGGATTCCACAGTGTCTGGAAAGATGCCACGTGGCAGCCCATATACTGTGAGGATATCATACACCGTGGGTTTTGGTTCTGGCTGTGGTGATGGGCTGAGGATGAAAGAGATAGTAAAAGGAGTTAATATGAAGAAAATAAAAAAACCCAAATGGAATCTTGAATTGAAAGCCATGGATGGTGGTTGAACAGAGAAATTGTGCTTTAGATGGTTGTACCTTCTGGTTAAAGAGGTGTACCTTAACTTTTGGGGTTGGGGGGGGGGGCGGGGTACAGCTTTATTGGTTTAAGTCTTGAACAAGAAGATACAGAAGTAGTCTTGAATGGAAAACCATGTTTTTGCTGAAGAAATTGAGTTTTGTAAGAGGTAGGTGTGCTTTAGATGGTTGTACTTTGTGCTCAAAGAGGTGTACATGAATTTGGAGGGAGAAGCAATATGAGAAGGTACAATTGTTTTATTGCTTAGAGACAAGAAGGATGGGTTTGATTTGGACTTTTGTGATGACATGGGAGAAAGAAGCCAAAAAAAGTGCAATTTCTTGGAAGGAGGATGTTTATATCTTTTACGGATATCTTTGTTTATCTCATCTTGCGTATCAAGTAACTCCTTGGTTCTAATTTGTATATGTTGTTTTATTAAGTATGAAGATTTTTTTAAGAAAAGATAGAATTTGTGATTTAAAACAAGTCATAAATATTATATGACAGTATATCAGGTCATTATGAATAATGAGAAATTTAAAATTACATATATTATTTTTACTTAAGAACTCGATTAATTTTAGTTCTCATCGTATAACATCATAAGACTTGTCAAAGGGTGAAACGCCCTACTAGAATTTGTTTCAGTCACAAAATTCAAATACAAGACTTTGAATTAAAAATAAAAAAATTATATTCATAAAATTCAAACACAATACTTTGAGTTAAAACTAAAGGAATTCTATTCATCTACCATAACTCTCAGAGTTATGATGGAATGGATAAGATTTATTCATCTTTAATTAGATGTTGCAAATTCGGACTATAGTACATAAGAAATTACAGTAAATACCGTTTTCCTTATCTTATATTGCACAAATTTGTCGAGGCCCTGTTAACCATGAGACATCGAACCATGCATCGCATTCAAGAAGTTTTTTCACCTCTCCTTAAGAGTTTTTACCTTTTCTGCTCTCTTGATTACTTGAATCCACAATCTCGGAATTGAACGTGAAGAGTGCTTACCATATGAGCAACGCCCTCTCAGATACATTTTCGGGCCAAGTGTATGGCCTAGTTTGGGTTTTAGACTTGGTAGAATTGTGCTATTTTTTCAGTCCAATTTTACACAAGTGCTTCATTTTCAGGCTATATTTAGATTCCGTCCCTATTTATAAAAGTTGTGTAAATCTAACTCTTTACAAAATTAACCTTGCAGATATCATTATTGGACTCGAGTCTAATATTAGTTGATGAACGGAATAGAATATCACATCGATGATAGATGAGAACCATCATGGCTGCTTATATGGTTTGGACAATTCTCTTTATAAGTCAGGCTCAATCCGATGTATCCCGGATAAGAAGGGTGGAAATACCTCCAATTCATGAATGTGCACCCTGCAAACAGTATAGAACCTTGAAGAAAGAATATTCAGATCTGGAAGTAAGATGAAGGGGGTGATGAATAGAATGGAATACCATAGCGATGACAAACGAGAACTTGGATTTTTTATATGGCATAGACTATCTTTTAGGTTTGAGTTAGGATCAACCATATAAGGAGCCCAGAATTTTCATCCGTCAATAATGCGGTAATTCATTCCATTTATCACCACATCCCACACCTCACACTCAAATTTAAATTTTCTTTATTCAGAATTTCACTATTCCACTGAAGCCTGCACATACATTAATCGAGCTTTCATGCAAATACTGAATATTGAAATGTAGATAAAAGAGATCCCAAAAATAATAACTCTAAGTTTTTCACACATAGCAAATATATTTTACTGTTTTTGATAGCTAAAAGAAAAAAGATATTCCAAAGAATTAAAGATTACAAATCTGGAGTTACAAAATAAGAAAACAAAAGACACACTAATAAAAGCCAACAACACAAAAGGAAACACAAAAAGGTAAAAAAGTACAAATGTGATTTTTTTTTTTAAAAAAAAAACAATAACTATATGTTAAAAAGTTAGGTGAGATATGAAAGCACCAAAATGACCAAAAAGCCCATAGTCATTTCCATAAATCCCATCCATCTCCTTTTATGTCCTCCATCATTCTTATCATTTGTTGAAGAATTTGCTGGTTTTCCACTAGAGTTCCCACTAACTGTGTAAAAATAAATTAATCAAAGGTCAAAAATGGAAATAAGAAAAAAAATTACTCACTCTACTTTATTTTAACACGATACTGTTTGACTGAACACAAAATTTAAAACGAAAAACACTTGTGGTATTAATTATAGACACACTACTAATTAAAAACACACCCCTTTCGATGTATAAAATCGACAGACGTCCGTCAGTATAGAAGGATTACCGACAACAACAAACTGACAGATTGTAGCAGCTTAGAAAAGATTCCTTTATGTGGTAGTGATACGACATGACATTTTTATGGCTATATAAGCAATAATAAAACCAAGGGAATCCAATATCTATAGATACATAAAAATAATTTTGATTTATTATATGTACAATGTAATTTTTTTTTTTTTAAAAAAAAGATGTTGATGAACCCCTTACAACCTCCTAACTCTGACGCTGACTATAAGAGCATGTCATCGAGGGTAAAATAAGAAGTTACAATTTTTAAAAATTTATTATATATATAAATGTTTTATATTATTTTTTAAACAGATTTAAAAAAATGGTTGTATAAAATGAAACAAATAGAAGATAAATGATAACAAAAAAAAAAAAAAACAGATTAATTTAATTTTTTTGGATTGAATTTTTTTTTTACCTGGTGCAGATGTAGAAGTAGTACTTCCTTTTGCACTCTTTGCAAAATCTTGAAAAACCTTAGCATCTGGTGAATTTGGTGCCAAATGCAACAAATCTGCAAAATAAATCTAATTATAATATAATTGATATATTTTGAATTTTATTTTTTAGGTCACTAATTTTTTTTTATGTATAGTTACTCATAATTATCTTCCATTTGGCTCGATATCAGTATATAGAAATTAAACTGTTAAAAATACACGTATCATGTACTTACCGGTGCACATAGATACATTAGACATATTAGGGGGAGCATGGCATAAAGTAGGGAGGCTTAATGCAAGTGTAGCATTGATCTTAAAACCAAGGCTAGGGTCATTTCTGTCTTTCACCAGGATACATAGACATATCTTGCTCTTGTCTAAAACTTCTTTTAAACCGGTGCAACAATCTGGTGTGGGAGCTCTGGCTTCACCGCTGACATAAGGAAGACACGTGGCCAAACCGACGAGTTGGTTAGCACATTCTTCTCTATCTTTATCGAGACTCGCCCTCGAAAACCCTAATAATAAAATCAAGAAGAAGAAAGAAAGTTCAAAAGTCACAAGTTTTTTTGAACTCATTTGGAAATTTTTTTTTTTTTTTTTTTGAAGGAATAATTTGGGAGTATGAAAGAAAGATGTATAGACAAAATAATGAATAAGTGATGGGAAAGTTTGCTTTTTATGCTTTGTTTTTGTGACAATAATTGTATTTATTGTGATGTGTTAAAAAAGAATGGAGAAAAATAGGTGTGGTAGGAGATAGAAATAAATAGGTTGTGTATGGTTTTTGAAGTGTAAAAAGTTTGTCTAGTTATAGACTTTAGAGGATTCACATGTGCTAAATGTTACTATATTCCCATTATTTTATAATATTTTAATAATAACATATTCAAAAAAGGTTAGAGTATATGCACACAAACCTTACTCTTACCTCATAGAAATAGAGAGGCATGCAACACCAGGACATTTCCGAGGATCACTTAATCCTAGTAATACTACTGATCTCGTCCAAAAATGTGTAACTTCGATATTCTAATAAAATTTGATATATTAATGTTGGTATGATCGCATCAATATTTCAACATATAATTATTTAAATAATGTTTTACTCAAGAAAAAGTTCCTGATCAATTTATCCATTTTTTGTGACCAATTACAATTTGTAAATGTTTTTTTTTTCTACTTAGTTCCTTAATGATTGGAATAGCCTTAGATTTTTATTAGTACTATTATTTATTGATGAATGTAAAAATAAATCTAAAAATACATAATTTAATTGGTGTGTTATTATCTAGTAGTTATTCTGACATTTTCATTATTTATTAACAATGTCACCTACTGCATTTAAATCAAATGGTCCCAATTCTTGAAAAAAATAATTAAAATACACCCATAATTAGAAATGAATTGTTTCTTTCATCTTCCAAAAATTTCCATTTTCATAGTATTTTTTTTCACCGGTATTCGATACTCATTTTGAAGTTCTGATTAATTTGAATATGTATCGCATAAGATTCATTAAAATGGGAAATGTTTCCTATTGGAATTTTCTTTATTCATAGACTCAAACTCGAGATATTTGGTTAAGAATACTGAAAGAAATATTCATTACATCACAATCGTTAATGACACTGAGTATTCGTTTTAGGATTCCGACTAATTCAGGTTCATGTTACAAGAAGTGCTCCCCATCGAAAATATTTTCACTCCCAAAATTCGAAGTCGAAACTTCTGTTTAAAAGTAAGAATATATATATATCACCACAACTCTTGACGACAACAAGTATACACTTCAACATCCGACTATTTTAAATTTACGCAGCGTATATTTATTATTTTATTTGGAAAAAATAATTCGTTTGTGATCTTTTCTTTTTGGATTTTTTTTTTTTGGGGACTAAAATCCAAATATATAAAACAAAAATTAATATATTCAAATGTTATCCCGTGATAAATCCAGATTTAACCCGTGACAGTATGTTTAATCCGTGATAATAGTTAGTTAATTAACTAAATTTATGTCATAATAATTAGATATTTAGACCAAACAAAAATAATATTTGTCATTTAGTATTACAATTATTATTAGATGAATCTTTTTTGTGATCCTTTTTGTCTAAGTAGATCCACAATATAAGTTACGAGTTCGATCAGTAGAGGAATTAAGAGTTTTATTAATGGATATATAAGGGTAATTTCAAAATTTAGTATATAATTATAAGAATAATATTTAATATATGTGCATAATATAATTTTTTGATGAGTGGAGTTCAATATCTGACCAAGTCAGGGGATGGAGCAGGAAGCTAAACACTCGGATACAAGTTCGATTACCGACGTAATCAGAAATTTCGTTAAGAATATTCAAGGGTACTTTCAAGATTTGTATATAAATATAAGTAATATTTGACGTATATACAAAATAATATTTTGATGAAGGGCGTTCAACGGATCACCCTTCAATCAAGGGGAAGAGCTAGATGCTTCACGACTCGTGATGAATTAGAAATTTAATCAAAAGTATTTAAGAGTATTTTAAAGATTTAATATACATAAAATATATAGTAACATCTGGCCTATATATATATATAATAAATTTTTTTTTTTTGATGAAGGACGTTCTACTGATGACCCTTCAACCAAAGGGGAAACGACATGCTTGAATAAATGGATTCAACCGAACTCAGTAATTTCTGTTTAAACAATATATTTATATTGATATTTTATTAAATATTAGATATTAAAAAGGATAAAACACTTCTCAGCAGGCTGATTTCTCCCTCCACAAAGCTTGAGCCAGAGTCACCCACACACATCTAGATCTTAGTGGTGAATATTTTTACTTTATTACACCTTAAAAGATAATCACATGTAATACTTAATAACAAATGAGATTAGTAACTACAAAATATAAAAAATTACCTAATACAACTTGTTAAATATATGAATAATTTAAAAGGATAGTAATTAATTACGAAATTTGTCGTTAATAGATAGGGCTAAATAGTTCATAGCTAACACATATATTTTTTTGAGAAACTTTTGAAAATAGCCACTATAATAAACTTAATTATGTTCTATAACTATAGTTTACATATTTACGGGTTGTAGCTACAGTTTAGGCTGCCTTGTTTGTATAATTCGCAGGTGTATAATTCGTGGGTACATTTGTATAATTTAGTTATTTTTGTATAAACTCGAAATAACGAATTTATACAATTACAAACCTCAGAAGCGTAAACAGATATACAAATTATATTATACAAATTCCGAATTATACAAATTCTGAATTATACAAACGTGCGAATTATATAAACCTAAAAAGTTGAGTCGCTTAATTATAGCTAAAAGTAGGTCGCGAATTATAATTAAGGCAAACTATAACTATGTTAACTAATTAACTAGTATATGTTTGCTTATACGCATAATTTTCCATTTTTTTTTTAACAATTTATCTCTAATATGTTATGAAATAGAATTAGCAATGAATATTTTATATTTTAGTGATAGAAATTATTTGTTTCTTAATATATACATATGGAAAAAGTGATCTATTTATTGCAACTAAAAATCAACACGTGTTGTGAGAAAATAATAAAATTGTATCCATAATGTTCATTTAATTAAATTGGTTGTGATCATGGGTCACCTTATTTATTTATCATTAAATGCTAAATTTAATGATTAGCTCAACCTAAAAATTTTATTAGGTCCCATTATTTTCTCTAGTTAATAAAATTTGAAATAATATAGCATAATAATATACCTTTCAATTAAACTCTCTCAAAATTCTAATATCTCCAAAATTATATTTGGAGGTTTTTTTTTCTTAATTTCCCACTCAGTGTTCAATATCCACATTAGAGTCCGACTAAATTCATTTACGTGTTGTAGGACTCATTTTGAGCGATGCTTAAATAAGATTTTTTTCTCATTCTCATAGCACGAACCATAGACCTTTGATTGAGTTGGGGGGATCTCAATCAATTCACTATGACCCGTGTTGGTTATATCGTTGGAGCTATCTCTTCGCATATGAATCTTTACAAATTTAACGAATTATTGAACATTACGTGATTTTGTAATCTTGCTTCTATATACGAGGGTGATAAAATTCTAAAAGTAGTATAAATATAATATTACATAAAGGGATCAAAAGCACATAATTAAGTTAATAGAAGATATGTTTAATTAGTCATATATCATAAGAACTAAAACTTCCTTTTACTAATAGGTGAGAGATAAAAAAATATATACATACCCTAAAGAATGAGATGTCTTTGACAATATGCTTTTCAATACTCACATTGATTCACAAATAATTAAATTTGCGTTGCGTTAGTCAGGTCAAAGATGAAGCACTTTCTATCAAGAGTTTCATCACGAAAGTATTTACATAATTTCACTTCACATCATATTCGATATTAAATTTTTAGATATCCTTATTAATGTCCACACCACATTGATCATTCTTGATTAAGAAACTTGATCGTGATTTTCATTATGATTAACGAAACTTGATAATGATTTTCACAATAATTATTAATGTTCACAAGTCACAACATATCTAATTAATTATTGTGATGTGTAATATTCTTTATGTATATTTTTAAATATGTACATTAAAAATTATATATATCTAAATTTACAATTAATTTTTTTAAAATTTAACTATCAAAATTTTAAATATGTCACGTAAATGAGTACCTAGCATAAGGGTAATATATGTATACCTAATATCTAGGGCAAAAGTCTGCATCATAATTAATGGAATTTTAACTTTCAACTGCTCATAATGCATTAAATTTTCATAATAATTAATGATTTACTTTTTAACCACATATCTTTCATTAAAAAAAAGGGAACTTTTCATTTAGGGTTTAATTATATTTAAATATCCTTGTTTTGAACTAAACGATCCTTTTAGAGACAAAGAAACTTCTTGATCTTTGTAATTTCATCCAATCGGCTATAAAGATGATTTTTATATGTCTAGTCGTAATACTTTATAATTGTTATCAGTGTGTATAACAATTATATATTCAGTGTCATTCTGAATTTGAAAAAAATAACATATACACAAATTTTACTCCTTTACGAAAATAGAAAAATTATTTTCAAAAATCTCGACACGAATACAATATATAATAAGTGTATAATCAATGTAAATATATCTTTAAAGAAACAGCTAGGACTACCACATGAATGAAAGGAACAACTACTTCCAACTGTCAAAAAAAAATGTAATAAAAGCCCATAATGTCCAATCCAACAAACTCAAAGCTGTTCTTTAAAGTTTCATTCATTAAACATTACTATTGTACCACATTAATGATCGTGATGAAGTAATAAATATTTTTTTATTTTTAGTTAAAGATTTTAGATTTAAATCTCGAATATAAAATCGTATTTGATAAAGAGTAATTTACCTTCGAGGTGAATCTTTTCAACGTATTAGCATTACCATATACTAATAAACTTTTCAACATAGCTGCATTACCACATACCAATTTACCATTGCATAGTGGATACTAGACATCAACAACAATAACAATAACATATTCAGTGAAATTCCACTAAGTAAGGCTTGTAAATAATAGAGTGTAAGCAGATCTTATCAATATCTCATGGAGGTAGAAAGGTTGTTTTCGAAAGACCCTTGACTCAAGTGTACCAAACTCAAGTAAAAAAAAAGAAGACAATGAAGAAAACATAACTATTAATAAGAAAAACATTGTAAAATTTACGAAAAAGAACAATAACAACAACATAGATACAAAACATCGAGTGGGACTAACTTTTTTTACTTAAAAAAGAAAGACAATCTGATACATTAAGCTTCCGTTATCATAAAGGCCTAAAGAAAGACCTGATCACAAGAGTTTATTATATACAGTTTAACCGTATATTTATATAAAAGCTATCTATGACCTCTTGATCACGTGACAACAATTTTAATTAGTTACGATTATTTCTATATTATTTTCTTTTAACACTTGAAAGTTCTTGAGTGATCCAAGTTGTAGTCAGCCAAGCTGGTGAGAAGATACGAGCTTGAGATTCTAATAAGCTCTACATATAGACCCTACTAGTTGTACTCACTTCTACAATGGACACGTGGTAAGTATTTATTCGTACTTATTTAATATACGCAAAGTACGTGTTAGCATGAGCCCAACAAATTATATTAAAAGTGGCCTTATATATATATTTTCTGTCTTTTTTAGTTAGTCTTAGAAAATGCATGACACATTATCGTATTTGATAAATATTTAATAACGTTATCAATATTTTATTCATATTGAATTCTACTTATTTGACGAAAAATCTTTTATTGTCGTGGACCAAATTATCAACAGAAAAATATCTGTAAAACACCTTTAAAGTTTAGATATTGAAATTTCAAAAATGTCCTCAACGTGAAAGCATGTACATCGATAAAATAAGTTCTTGTTTCTAGCTTCTTATTAGTATTGATATATTAACTCAAGTAATTTACTCTTAGCCGTTAAAATAGAAAAAAAAAATGAAACTGAATTTTTGAATTTCAAGATTCTTGCAGCAAAGTTACAATTAAATGATATAAATATGTGTTAACGACACATATCTTACGTTCATGATGCTTTTCTTTATATATTAACGGGAAAAAGGCTTGATTTACCCCTGAACTTTATGATTTGGAGCAGATATACTCTCCGTTTAAAAAGTGGTTCATATATGCCCTTGTCGTTATAGAAATGGCTCATATATGCTCTTTTACTTAACAAACCAATATTTAATAAATTAAAAATTTATTTTTTTGTCTTTAATTTGAGAAAATGCCACGTGGCTTTTAAAATACCCACTCAATAACTTTTCACCATGCCCATCCGACCCAATTAGAAACAAAAATCCCACCCATTTAAATAAACCAAACCCATTACATTCCATTTCTTGATGAAAATCTCAAGAAGACCAGCAAGCTTGGCAGTATCATGAGCTCCACTGACGAGGGAAGTTCTAGTTTTTTGATCAAAATTTTATAGTGTAAGATGTTGGCCTTGCTAGAGCTTTGGCAATACCTGTAGAAGGCATCATCACTGTTGACGGCTCCAATATTCCGCAAAAACCATTTTTTATTCAATAAAATTTACTAAAGGTGAATCTATGGCACATGACACACACACGAATAGGAAAGATAACGGAAGATAGGCGAGCTCACACACACAAAACAATGCATTTCAGTTCAATTTGAATAGTTAAAATAATTTATCGCCATTGAAGATCAGTTGTAGTAAAAGCTTGCTTGTTCACCAATTTCTATGGGACGATTAAACAAATTGAGCAATTTATAAAAAAAAGGTATGAATTTCTTCAGAAAATTTAGAAAGCTAATAGATCAAAATACTACCTATTGTAAGCTTTAAATGGGTGGGGGTTTTGTTTTCAATTGGGGAGACAATGGAATGAAATGGGTTTGGTTTATTTAAATGGGTGGGGTTTTTGTTTCCAATTGGGTTGGGTGGGCACGGTGAAAAGTTATTGAGTAGGGTATTTTAAAAGCCACATGGCATTTTCTCAAATTAAAGACCAAAAAAATGAATTTTTAATTTATTAAATATTGGTCTGTTAGGTAAAAGGGCATATATGAGTCATTTCTATAACGACAAGGGCATATATGAGCCACTTTTTAAATGGAGGGTATATCTGCTCCAAATCATAAAGTTCAGGAGTAAATCAGGCCCTTTTCCCTATATTAAATGTAACCAAGGTTTTATTAAGACACATCGTGAGGGTGAGAGAGTGACGTTTTGAGAAAGACGCATTAATAAATCGTTAATTTCTCCATATTATCAAGTTAGATAAAAGATAATTAGAGCTAATATAGCCTATAATAAGTACAAATCAGTTATACAATGAATAATGCTAGTAACTTTTTTGTTTTGTTTTTTGATTGTGTTCGAAATTCACAGTGGAGCTCCGACTGAATTCGGATCGCGCTCTGCAGGGCCCGTTCGGGAGTGGCGCTCCGAACATGATTTTCTCCATACCCATCGCTCGAATCCGAGATCTCTGGTTAAGGGTGAAACATTCCCACCAGTTTACCACAACTCATGTTGGTGAATAATGCTAGTAACTTGCTATAACATATATTGATATCATTATATACGATATACATCTATGATTACCTAAATCATTTATTAATATATTGACATAATCATATATCAGTAACATGCAAACCTTACGAGGATTGACGCTTGTTAAAACATCATCCAAAATCGTGAAATTAATTTGTTATTTCTTATCTTATGAATCTTACTGTATTTTGAGATCCTAAATGAACGAATTTCACTTTTTTCACAAAACATTATTCTCTTAGTATATTCATAAACTTACTAGAATAAGCAAATATTATTAAACCGAACAGAACAACAATAAAATAAACATTTTGAATTAATCTTTGCCATGATTGGGAAAATATATATATATTTTTTAATGATTAATTCTTTTATCAAATAAGGCAATTTATTTTTTTTAAAAAGGAAAATTATATTTGCTTAATTAACATTTGAATTTTCCGTTTAGCATGATTACACAATCGCCGTACTAAATTCTCCGACAAGTTAAAGCCGCCGTAAACCTCATTTCTCCGCCGCCGGGAAAATGGCCGGGAAATCCACCGCCGATCTCCATTATCACCAGACTCGTCTCGTTCTCAAATACGCCGTCATTTCAAGGCTCGTTCTAATCTCCCTAATAGTTCTATGGAGATCACTGCTCAGGCCTTACGATACCTCCGCTTCGATTAACCCTAGCTGCCTCTCCAACACCACTTCCATTATCGGTTTGTTTTCCGGTTCAAATTCTTACTCGAAATTCGACTCGCCGCCGGTTCTCCTCCCGCGATTGGCATCGGTGATGGAGGATAGCATTGTTTGGGATAGTGTGTACTTTGTACGAATTGCGCAGTGTGGATATGAGTATGAACAGAACTACGCCTTTTTTCCTCTGATTCCGATTTGCATCTCTTTGCTTTCACGAACAGGTAATTCTCCTTTTTTTAATCATTTTGTGGATTAATAATACTAGCATATGATAAGCATGCACACATTTTTATTATAAGCATAATTTTCCTTTTAGCTGCTCTTGATTTGCCTTACTCGAGCTGAGGTTCTTTTGGAAATAACCTCTCTACCTCCTCGAGTTGTTCCAAAAGGCAATTTATATTTGTTATCCCATTGTAGCATAAAAATGTGTACTTTATGGTTATTTTTGTGAATGCAAAAGTTTTAAATGCTTTAGAAGCCAATTGCATCAAATGCTTGTTGAAGAAGTGCTTAAGAAGACTTTTAAAAAGTACTAATACTTTTTTAGAAGCATCACTTGAAAAAACACTTCTTGAAAGCAGCCGTGCTCCCAAACAGGCTCTAAGAGAGACTATGTAAGCTACGGGACTGGCATTTCATAGTAAACAACAACATACCCAGTGTAATCCCACAAGTGGGGTCTGGGGAGGGTAGGATGTACACAAAATTTACCCCTACCTTGGAAGGTAGAGAGAGACATTTCATGATATAGATATAGATAAACATGGTGTCACTATTCCGCTACGCATAAAGGCTCTAAGAGAGACTATGTAAACAACAGGATTGGCATTTTACATGATAAATATAGATAAACTGTGAAATCAATGATCTGTTACATGTCATGCTTCAAAAGTTGTATCTTGCTCATTAAAAATGATGCTCATCGTGCAGGTATTTTTCATTTTCCCGTTTTCGTGGTGAAGTCAGCATTTTTTTTTTTTGCAATTGTTACTTCTTAGATTGAGAAAAGTTCTCAAATGTTTGTTTTTGCAGTGTTTGCCCCATTGATACCTTTTATTGGACAGAGAGCTGTTCTCGGATTATCTGGTTATGTGCTCAATAACTTTGCATTTGTTTTGGCTTCTTTTTATCTTTACAGGTAATGTCCAATTTTGTTTTAGTAAGTATTACTTCTTTATGAAAGTTGTTCCTTCTTCTGTCATGTGGAGAAACTTCTAGGTTTAAATTAAGTATTCAATGCCACAACATCTCAAGAATTGGATAGCAAGGATTCTTAAAATTCCCACGTTAGTACATGAAAGTTGATAAGTTGGATTGACACTAATGACTAAACATGTAACTATTTTGCAGTATGTAGAATTTTGACTGTGGAATCACTTTATGACTTTGAAGAGATATTGTTGACCATTGATACATGAAAATGAAAGATCTCCTGACACTTGTATTTAAGATCCTTATTGATATCACAATTAGTTCTATCTCGCTATCACTGATTTGCCGGAACATCAAGGATGGTCTTTATAAGTCGTAAGCTATGCTTTGGGATATCTCCAAAAGTATAATATCAATTTAGTTTTCTATAATCTAAATTATTGAACATCTGCAATAACTCAAATGCTATAAATTTTCATGTTTTCCTGGTTAAATCTCTGTATAGTTGACCTTTTATTTTGGTGTGTGAACATCACATAATGAAAGGATTTTTTTTTTGGGGCATTCTGAGGAAAAGTGAAAAATGGCTTGCAGTGGGCAAACCCATAAAGTGTCTTGCAATTGAAGCAGCAATCATAGAGAATTTTCTCAAACTTCAAAGCTATAAGCTCATGAATGATGGATTTGAATTTTGGACTTCAGATGTCCTTTGCATAATATGGCAAGAACACTTTTTATTTGTACATGGCTTCACCCTGCTCAGCTGTTTCATTGTTCTTGATTTTCTATTTGGGTTATTTGGTGTAACGCTTTCATATAACAACCATTAGAAGATTTGACTGGAGTGATTGATGTCTCTAACTTAAATGTTCATTCAAGTTAGTTTGAAATTGATAGGGTAGTTTATATGAAATTTTGTTTGTGGAGAACATCGTGGCATTATTGTGATTTAAACTAAACCCAAATATGAATTTTTGGAAGTTGTGCAAGTATTTTACTGCAAGTTTTTGAGATGAATTGAAGGCCAAGTGTGTTAATTGAGCTATCTCATAGTCCTTTGATGGTTTCTGGATAGTCATTCTCCACTTGTTTGCACAAACTACTCAATTGGTACTTACATATTCATAATGATATGTTATATTCATTCTTATATAATACATCAGATTCACACTGTCTTTGCACATTTATGAATTTATTTGCTTTTTTAAATCTGCTTATCTTTTGTTATGTTATTGGTTCACAGGCTCTCAGCTATTATCTTGAAGGATTCCGAGGTGGCATTGAGAGCTACAATATTGTTTTGCCTTAATCCCGCCTCCATATTCTACTCATCAATGTATTTTCTTTTGTCTTGCCTTGCATTCGCCTCATATTATGAAGACTTGATATGAGTATGTTCTGTGCTGTCTGTTCACAGATATACTGAGAGTATGTATGCTTTGTGTTCCATTGGAGGATTGTATTATCTCATGAGGGGTTCAAATAACATTGCAACACTTTGGCTTGCTCTCACTGGATTTGCAAGGTCGAACGGAGTGCTTAATGCTGGCTATATTTTTTTCCAGACAATGCATAGGTCCTATAAAGCAGCTTTTGTTAGAAAAAATGCTGGTGTAAGTTTTGCTCTGTTGCTGTTCTTCCTTTGACTAATGCAACTTTTTTTCTGGATCAGTGCTTAGTACGGTATGATTGTTCTCACTATATGAAGAAGTGGCAGATGCTCATACTTAATTGAGCTGCACTGTTCTCTGTGAGTTTGCGAAAGCTGTAGTTGGCACACTACTTCCCAAGGAGCTTCAGGGAGTTCTATTTAACTTGGCATGCCATGAGTGGTAACAAAATATACTCATGGATGATGAGCCTGTCAGGCTTTTCAACCACGATTTTTAAAGCAGGGTTACAGTTATTACTCTAACCTCAAGAAGGTCAACTTTGAGACCAAGAGGCTTCTAATGTGAGATATATAAAATTTAAAAAAAAAAAAAAAAAGGCAGAGGAGAGAGACTAAGGCATTTCAAATTTGCTCATTTTGTTGGCCAAAGGACAAATAGGAAAGGAATTAATATTGAGATTAATTCCTTATTTTGTACATGCTTTTGCACCAATTCCTCCATCTCCACCCACTTTATTCCTCTCATTATCTCCCTCAAATATTTTTCAAACTCAAACGCCTTACTACTTTTTCTCTCCTTTCCATAGATCAGTTTTCTTCTTTTGATCTGAAATAACTGATCACCAATACTCTTGTTAAATCCCATATTTGTAAACTTAAGGGTGGTTGAGCAAAGTTGTTTTGGAGTTTCATGCTCCTTATAGAACGCCCTCCTTGCCATATTATGTTGCACTATTTGACTGGAGATGGATGTTTAAGTTGTCAGTTTGACTGTTTTAGCATTTTATATTTGATAGTTAAAAGAACATAAATTGCAGAATTCTGTGAGAGTAGTGTAAACTAATTTATTAAAAAGAATTTCTCAACTTTTTGGGACGTTCCAATATAGAATAAAGACGTAGATTGGGGATAAGGGAGTACGTTAGGTCTCAATGGCTTGCGTTATGTTTACTTCGTAGTTTTCATTATTATGAACTATCATTTGTTTGAGCATCAGTTGTTCTCGGAATTCGACAAATATAGCATATAGCTCTAGAGAAAGTGATGTTTTGGTTGTTTAAGATTACTCAGACAAAATCTTCCACATGTTGCCAGGGGACCTTGCTAGTTCTTCTTTCTGGGGCTTTGCGTAGCTTATTTATCATTTCCCCATTTATTGCTTTTCAAGCCTATGGTTACTACAATATGTGTGTGGGAGGCACTTCAGATGAAATGAGACCTTGGTGCAAGGCAAGACTTCCTTTACTCTACAACTATATTCAAAGTCGTTATTGGTATGTTGGTACCTTTTCTACCTTTTCAAACTCTCACTTGCCTCTTCCACATTAAATTTGATCTGGTAGATATTAAATTACATTTGATCTTATTGTGCTGAAACTTTGGGTGTACGATTGTTTTCATTTTAAGATTAATACCACAACAATTTTTTATTTCTTGTACTTCTAGAAAGTCATAATACCCTAGAATAACTACTCAAGGTTTAGACCCATAGTTGCCTCTATATTCTCTGTTAATAATTTATAATGACAATGGCTTAAAAGCTATCTTGATCTTCCCCTCACATTCCAATCTCCCACTTTTAGAGATATATATCATGTTCTTTGTTTAATGTTTTCTTTTTCTGTTAATTTTTGTGCAGAAAAATTCTTTAAGGTATGGTTGAATTTTAACTTTTTGCAATCTATTTGAAATGAGATGCCACTTGGGTGGGGCTCTGGTGGGCCCCTACGACGTCAATGAACATTTATCTAAAAAGGAAAATTTCTCATTGGTGATTGGTCAGGCCAAGTGACCACCGGTTACTCACCCTGTGTAGCTGTGTTTAATTTCTTTGGTGAGGAAAGGTGATGCCAGACAGTAGTCACAGGAAATAGGTCCATGTAAACGCTCATTGGTGCTTTAACTGATTTGTGATACCCAAGATAGTCCTTATTGATAGATATTATTCTCATGCATTATTTTAGCTTAGACACCAAAAAAATAAAGGATAAAAAGAAAAGTGAGAGTAGAAAAAGTAAAATTAAAACGCCAGTATCCTCAGCTAAACTCAATGTTGATTGCCGCCAAGAGCAGAGGCTGACTTTGCTGTTTCTTCTTTCTCAGGGGAGTGGGTTTCTTAAAGTATTTTCAAGTAAAACAAATTCCAAACTTTGTTCTTGCATCTCCAATATTATCTCTTGCACTCTGCACAATCATACATTATGTGAAGCTATGGCCTGAAGTTTTTGTCTCACTTGGTTTTCGGGAATCCTCTCCAAATAAAGAAAGTGCTGCTTCATCCATGCCTCTGGGGAGAAGTGCAGGATCCAAGAGTGTTGGCTTTCCATCGGAAAACAGATCTGATGCCGGGCGAGGTATAGCTTGATAAGTAAATCATTTCCATAAGATGTATGCTTTTATCATGTACGAGAGGAAGTTTCTGTTTTTTCTGATGACAACTAACGATGGACCATCAATTTTCTGGTCTAGTATATGGCCACTGCTAAATTTTACTAGCTGGTATAACAAGAGATGTACTCTGCTTATGATTGAGCATTTTGAATGTTGTGCGGTTATGCATTGAATTCAGATACACTTGCCCACACGTATAGTTTTCCTTGTCTCGCATTTCCTTTCAATGTTTGCATTCCATTTAAACTTCTAATCCTTGCTCTGGTGATCTCCTTGTTCATGTTGCTGCACTTTGTGATGAGATGTACATTGTTATCTGTGAATTAATATGATTTTATTTCTTTCCAACTCATATAAATTTGAGTGGTTATATGTTTCATCACATTCTTATAGGGACTCAATTTCAAAATTTTGTTATGTGAAGACAATGCTCATTGTTTACTTCACTTTTGATAGGTGACTCTCTTAGACGGCGAAAACCAGCTGTGAGAGAAGAGAACTATGTGGTACAGCCATCAGAAGATGAAGCATCAGAGAATCCAGGATTCAAACCAATTATTCTTGTCCCCTTCATTCTACACCTTGTGTTCATGGTTGCAACGGCTTTTTTTGTCATGCACGTACAGGTTGGCTGACCTCTTTCCCTTTTTCTAAAGTGACGTGATTACTAGGAGTGTATTTTCCTAGCTTTTGGTTCAATGGTGGGATAACTATTATTGAACTGAATCTTTCCCTTTAGTATTTCCAATTTGCCCAACCCTTTTTCTTTTACTAAACGTATGTTGAACTAACTTAAATATACAACCAATCTTCCCTTTTAACCCCCTTTTTACCTCAGGAATAATTGCAACAAGGAATTTTGCCTCCATATCCTACTTTTCCCCTTTCCAGCTATTTTAAGTCCCTTTGCTCAGTCAAAGATTAGATTTGCGTGTAATAAATAGTTTTTTCTGTTTTTCTTTTTTTTTTCTTGTGGAGAAGATGGTGAGAAAATCTCTGCCACACTCTAATTAAGTTCTGCAAAATCTTTAGTTATTTGAAATTAGAAGATTTTGTGTGGGAATGAAAGAAGGAAGTTCTTGTAAACTAAACACAGACTTAACTTCTTCTGGGGAGTCTTGAGTTCTTCAGCTGATGAACTTCTTTCATGTTCTGGTAACGGACATAGTTTATACTTTCGTGCTCACGTTGTCCTCTGGCACGAAATGATTATCTCCCTTCTCCACTTTTTCCTTTTGTGCATCAACTCTGCCTTCTGAGTATGAGAATCTGAATCTAGTTGATTGAAAGTTTTAGTCTCATCTCAAGTTAGGAAGTCTGTCAACCTAGATAAACACCCTGGGCAAAACCTATATCTGACTCTCTTACGATCACTTTGACAGGTTTCAACACGATTCTTATCTGCCAGCCCTCCTCTCTACTGGTTTGGCTCATATGTCATGACATCTCCTCGTCTTAGCAAGAGATGGGGATACATTATTTGGACATATTGTGCAGCTTACATCTTGCTCGGCAGTTTGCTCTTCTCTAATTTCTACCCCTTCACCTGAGACGCATGGTAACTTTTCAGTAACTTGAAGCTGAACTTACTTTTTGTCTGATTCACCATAATCTCTTACTTTTTTGAAGTATCGTTTCCGATGGCTACCTCGCAGCAGCATCAGCTATTCCAGTTTTGACGATGAAAGTAGAGTAGAGGTGTGGATACTGGTTGAACAGTTGTTTTCTTCGCATTCAAACCTTGAAAATCTCCGCTTTGACATAATGTTCTGATTTTACATGAACTAGAATAATTCACTAGACTCTAACATGAATGTAGCAAAACCAATTTTGCTTTGCATATGTAACAGTTTGTAACTATAAAGTTGTTTCCGTATGACTTATATGTCACTTGTTTTAGCCGTGAAATTAGTTACTGACGCTTGTATCAGGGCAGACTATCTATATCACATTCGTTTAGATCCGGCCCTTCATGGACCCTTTGTGAACGTTTGATACTTGTACACTGAATTATTTGATGAGATGCATTTTTTTCCCATTACTTTTTCAGAAATGAAGAGGACCCTGGACCGGAGCAAGGTAAAATTATCTCCGTATAATTTATAAGTCATGAGCTAAAGTCGTGGAATTAGCGACATATGCTTTTGTTAGCACAAACGGTTTACATTTCACCATTTTGGGGTGTGACTCTTTTTCCCCTGCTTGAACACGGGATGCTTCGGACTATATGTTCATATAATTTGTGGTTATAATGACCTTTTTACTTTTAAAACTAACACATTCACCAATTTTGCATTTCTAGTGTCATAAATGCTATCGAAAAAGTATTCACACATTTTTTTATTTTTTTTGAAGAAGTTAAGCTATTCGAAGAAAATTAAAAGGAAAAATCGAATAGGATAAAAAAACTAATGGATTGATAAATAAATAAATATAAATAGATGTAAATTTGACATTATCCTTTTAATATGTCAATTGATTTTTATAAGGAAAAAAAGATTGTTAATTCTTCGGACAATATTCATTTTTTCCTCCTTTTAATATGGTATTCGGGTATTCGGCATACCGCATATGTATTAGAGTTCAACTTAAATAGATTTTTGAGTTGTACTAGTAAATTTTACGCTACAAATTTGATTTAATGGTCATTGAGAGAGGATCGATTCCACAATCCTTCAAACCAACTGAGCCATTTCGAAGGATAATAAAACCTTTCCTAACATAGGATTTGTTAATTATGTTTGGATAATATTTGTCTTTGATGTGGTGTTTAATATTCTCTTTGAGCCACGATTAAATCAAAATTCGAGCCAAAAAATTCCACATGAAGGTAATTGTTAATTATATTTGAAAAATTGGACGAGAGTCACGAGACTAATATTTTTAATTTTCCATTTCATGTTCAATATTTGCATTGAATCGTAACTAAATTTAGATTTTAATCGAAAAGTACCATGTAATCAAACTATAGTTACCACTCCAACAAAATCTTTATATGTATTTAAGCAATCTAGTAGGTGTTGCTATGACATATATCATATGAAATTAATCCAGGTGTGCTCAAGTTGATCCGAACACCATATTATAAAAAAAAAAAAAAAAAATGGACCAATAGAATCATAAACCCTCTTCCATTAACCCCCAAAAAATCCCAGAGTCCTTTTCTCGTTACTCATCAATCATTCAAGCTTCAATTCTCATACAAGATTCTTCGGAAATCCTCAGAGTACATTCCTAGCGATTCTCTCGGTAAAAAATGTGTTTTTTCCTCCGTTTTGGTGCAAAAAATGACACGGGGTTTTCATATTTAAGGTTTTTCTTGAGGGGTTATGGGTGGTTTTGTTGTTATATATTTCAAGATTCAGTTTTTTGTTCTTGTGCTGTTGTTAAATATTGCTGTTTTCTTTCTGTGTGAAATGGTTTGGTAGTTTGATTTTGTAAAAATGAAGGTTTGGATGTTGTAGATTTTGCTTCCTATGTTTTGAGGAAAGTGGAAAGTGGAAAAGTTCAGTTCAAGTTATTCTTTTGAGCTTTTGTTTTTCTCTTTGTTAGTAAAAATGTGACATGGGTTTTTGATAATTAAGGTTTTCTTTGGGTATGGGTGGTTTGTTGTTGTCAATATTTTTTCTTCCTTTTTTTGGTTTGTTAAGTCAAGATTCAATTTGTTTCCATTTGTTCTTGTGCTATTCAGCTTGGACTTAGTGATGACATGACTTTAGATAAGAGAGTATGGAGGTAGTGGATTAGGGTAGAAGAGTAGTAGGTAGTTGAGCTTTGACTTGCTTTATGGTGGGATTAGGCTTGGTGGGAGTCTGGGAGCACTGTATCTGGCGTAGTATTAGTGTTATACATGTAGTTTCTTGCTTCTGGTATCTGTTACCATTTGTTATCTATTGTGTTTCTGTTACCGCATTGTTTCGCTATTTTTTGTTTCTTTTTCCTGAATGCTCTGTAGTGCCTTCTTCACTGCCGTATTCCCTTTTTTCATAAATACTTTGATTTGCTGCACTTGATCCGAGGGTGTTTCGGAAACAACCTCTCTATCTCCACGAGGTTGGGGTAAGGTCTTCTTACACTCTACCCTCCCCAGATTACACGGGGTATGTTGTTATTGTTCTTGGGCTATTCCAAAATATGTTGTTTCCTTTCTGTGTGAAATGGTTTGGGGGTTTGGTATGGAAAATGAAAGTTTTAATGTTGTGGATTTTGTATCATTTATGTTTGAGGAAAGTGGGAAGTTCAGTTTGTGATATTACAATCTGTTTGATGGGGATTAGTTGATGGATGACACAGTATCTTAATATCCCCATCTATTCATGAAGAGTTGTTTGCTATGTAACTTTGGGGAAAAAGAAAACAAAACAAAAAAGAACTATTTATGCACACTAGATTTATAGCATGTTTGGCCAAGCTTCTAGGAAGCCAAAAGTTTCTTTTTTGAAGTGCTTATTTTAGAGAGTTGAGATATTTGACCAAGCTTTTAGGGAAAAATTAAGTGTTTGTGACTAGTAGTAGAAGCTGAAAAAAATGGTTTTTCCCTGGTAGAAGCACTTTTGGTACCTTGGTCAAGCACAAATTGTTGCTCTTATATTGACAAAAGTGCTTTTCAAATTAATTTCCCAAACACAAACAGTTAATCTTCCAAAGTACTTGGCCATACATGCTATAACACTGGCATTAGGGTGTTCACATTTTTAAATGTTTGTTTTGAGTTTTATGTCTGTTTAGGAGCATCTTCTGAAGTTAGGGTTTTTATAGCAGTTATAGCAGAAAATCAGGGGTCATAGTATTCTCAATTTTGTAATTAGTTATGTGCATACTATCATTTCAAACATCATCATCATTGTAAGCTCATCTAAATTGAATCCATAGGAACGCAAGTTGATCAGGAACTGAGCTGTACAAAAGGCATTTTTTCTGTTTTTAAAAAATGTATCTGAAGAAACAAGATTGTGAAGATTAGCGGAGAATTGGTGTGCACATTATTCGTATTTCAGCTTGAACTTAGGTCTTTGAGTTATAAAAAAAGAATATATATATATATATATATATATATATACAAGTTATAAGAGGTGTCAAGGCTTAGATCTGAAAACAACAATATTCCCAATGTTAATCCCACAAGTCGGCCTGGGGAGGGTAGAATGTACACAGACCTTACCCTAGCCCACAACTTTGTGGGGTAGAGAGACTATTTACGGTAGACCCTCGGCTCAAAACGAATGTAATCTAAGCATGATAGAAAGAAAAAAACTGGCAGCAAAATAGCAAGATAAACAAAACAAATGAAACAACATGTAATAGTTCTCCATTCCTGTCCTTGATGCACTTCACTTGGTCCATTAATTAGTGGTCTGTTTCATGTTTCTTATTCTCCTGACTTTGCCTATATTGTGGCAGTTATGTGCTCTAGGTAAAGCTTATGGAAGATTCGTTAAGGCCTTAAGTGTACTGATGACCTGCCTCATTCATTTTTAGTTGGTTTTTCTTAAAGGTTTACTAGCTACGGAATCGTAAAGAGCTCCTTATGTTGTAAAAGGATAAAGAGCTCTTATATGTTGTAATATCTATCTGCTACAAGGGGAAAAATGCTTTTCCTTGTACGTGTAGTAATAGCACAAGTAGTAGTTATAATGTAGCTTTTACTAGCTTAATTTGGTGGTATTGGGTGGAGTTTCAAATAGCTGCCTATGTTTTGTATCTGTGAGCTGTTGAACTAATCTCTGTTGATTTAGCTATATAATGGTTTAATTACTTACTGTCAGAATTGGATAAAATATTAGATAGGTTAATTAGATTTTAATGTTTTTTTTCTTGAATCATTTGTTTGTTTTCAATTGGCTATGAATCACATTGGATTTATTTCTTGATTCAGGTGTTAATATATACAGAGTACTGGGTGTTCTTAAAAGTAAACATGAGCACAAAACTTGAGCAGGCATCTAGCCGCATTCAGACGGCTGCTTCATCTGCAACACCATTGAGTGGCCCAAAGATCTCTATGTTTGCCAATAAAACTGGATTTGTGATACCAAAAAACAAGTTAGCAGGTTCATTGGTTCCGGTATTTCGAGTAGGAAAAAAAGGAGCTACTGATTCTGTAAATGAAGATAGCACTAAACAGGTGCAAAGGAAAACCAAATGGGGCCCTGATCTCACACAGGATACTACTGTCAGAAAAGCAAGAGCATTGGCATATCAGGTGCTTTAGAATGCTTTGCAATATATACCTATTAACATTTTCTCTTCTTTTTTAAGCTTTTTCTTGAAATTGAGAAATATATTGAAAGTAATACTTTATTAAAAGAACATTTTATTTTCTAGTTTTTTGTTTTTTTTTGTTTTTAAGTTCTTTTATAATTTCTTGCATCAGAAAGAAATGACCTTTATATTCTTCATCAGAAGAAAACAATCTGACATTAGTTCCAAACTCAACATCGTAGGGACGTGTTGAGATTACACAACCTTTTTTGTGCTTTATGTTTTGTGATCCTTAATATTAAATCTATGCATGTGTTTCTCATATAGATACAGAGAATCGTAACAGGGCATGCCTTTCTTTTAGAAATCCACAACATGGACAAGGGCACTCCAAAACAGTAATATGTTTTGTATTACCATGTTAGGTTATGCGTAACTGCACATTTACATGCGTATATATGCAATATGTATACATATTATGTTACATTGATCAAACAGCTGAAAATAAAGTATGTTGCTCGTACTCCTCAAAAATGTTGACGGGTGCATGGCAGATCCTTCAAAAGTAGTGCATTTTTGGAGGACTTGACATGGGTGCGGCAACATTTTAGGGTAGTTCAAGCAACATAGAAATAAACTGTAATTACATTCACATATATTTGTGTGACATGAGAATCATCCTAGACTGGAATCCATGGTTTTCTTGTTCTTCTCAGTTTGATCGTTTCTTGAAGAACTTCATAACTCTATCAACTTCCCCCCTCCCCCCAGAAAAAAACGTTTTCCACGCATTTATGGCCTCAATTATATTGATGGAGTATGGCTCGGTGGCCGTTAATAATTTCCCTGTCCATTGGGTCCTAAAAGACAGTGTAATTCTGTGTGAATTGCTTTTATTAATTTCCTACTCCAGGTGCCACTAAGTGATATTGCTGCCTTACAAATTTTGGGCAGAGTCGTGTGGATCAAATAACCCAACTACTGAGTTCTAGGAGTTTGGAGGGAGAAGGCAGCAAAGACTCATTATTAGCCTCTCCTGCTAAAGATCACGAGTCTTCAGATCATCAACCTAATGATGAGGTAAATTAAATCATTAAGATTTTTAGTTGCAAATTTTGCTTGGGTTAGCTTCTAAAGCTGACGTCTTCTGTGGATGTAGAATGTGAGATCACTGGAACTTGAAAGACGGGAAATCATTGGTATGTTATGATTGATCCCTCGAGTCACTGACTTTTACTCTTCCATTATCAAATACACCATACATCTTATCTGTTTTTATTCATGTCCAGGGGAGATTCTAAAACTGAATCCCAGTTATAAGCCACCTGCTGGTTATAAGCCTGTACCAAAGGAGGCAAAAATTCCAGTACCTGTAAGTTAAACCCAGTTTTCTGGCACTTTGTGCTCTTTCTCTTTTTTTCTCGTTCCAATAGTTCTCCCGTTGGGTTCTGTGAGTTGATTCTTAAAATTTTAGAATTCTTATCAACTGGAACAAGATTAAGGATCATCTGTATTGTATTGGATTACACTTCTCCTCGGCTTAAAATTACTACTCTATTAACTACATTTACATTCTTATAAGACTTGAATATGTGTTGATATCAATGAGAATGATGGCCTGGCCTTGCAAAACAAGTTAGACAAACTATGGATTAATGGGAGACTTATGGAGAAAATTGTTATTAGTTGTCCTTCTCCTCCCACCAACCCATGCTCCCACAACAAAAAAGAGCAGGTTTAGATATGAAATGGCAGATGTGCACTTATTCATTGTCATGTCGTTTATTATATACTGATTCTGACTGCCACGAACTAGGTGTTTCTTAGTTTATGTTTTAAGGGTTTTAATGATTCGATTTAGTTATAAGCCATGTTTTACTGTTTAACAGGGAAATTTAGCTCAAGTTAGTACAGGGTATTCACCTGGCTAAGCATCTCATGTGCTTGTGTATTTCAAACTGTAGCCTGTAACCGGTATCCAGATAGCGTAGAACAATTGTGATATATTCCTAAAATGCTACCTATAAATGATTTCATTTTTTGATTCATCTTTAAGTGACTCCTGCGAGTTCTTCAATGTAAATCATGCAGATGGAAACTGTCTGACCTCTTATTTGGCATTATTATTTGCACAATTCTTTGTACTTTTTTAAAGGTCAAGCTATATGACACAAACTTAAAACTGTGGAAGATATAGTAATTAAGAGCCATGACATTATTTTAGTACTGACTTTGTTGTCCTTTTAGAAGGTCAAGCTGTATGATACAAGCACAAAAATCTGAAAGCATATTAAATATTAATCAAGAGACATGACATTATTCCATCTGTTACTGACACGGAGTAAGACTATCCGTATTATCACCAAAAGGGGAAGTGATAGATCCTCATGAGGCATCTCTATTTGTTCTCAATGCAGATCAAAGAACATCCCGGGTACAATTTTATTGGTTTGATTTTTGGTCCTGCTCATAAGCAACTGGAAAAGGTAATTGTTTCTAGCATCCAAGACCTTGGAGTTCTACTTATTTTAGTTGAATGCATAGTAAAATAGTGTTCCTGGTCAACATTGAGTGTTTCTGATTGTGCTGAAAACCAGGAAACTGGAGCTCAAGTAAAGGTTTATGGTATTAAAGCAGATACTGGAGAGAAGGTAAAATCCCTAATTCAATCCATCGTGTATATTTATATTCAGTGTGTCATCTAATTGTACAATTGCTGATGATCAATACTCTGGTTATAGCTTTGCACTCTTGGTATTTTTCAAACCTGTTTTGAATGCTATTCTCGAACCGAAGGTCTTATCCAAAAGTCTCTCTACTTTTCCAAGGTAGGGGTAAGGTCTGCGTACACCCCACCCTCCCCAGGCCCCATTTATGGGATCACGCTAGGTATGTTGTTGTTGTAGACTAGGCTGGAGACACCTATAAACTGTAGTTTATATGCAATCTATGTTCTACTTGCTCCTAGTATTAGATCATCATGTCTGGATTGTCAAGCTTCCTGTATGAGCTGCAACGACATATACCTATTGTTCACCTTGATTTCTTGAAAATTGACGTGTGGTTTAATCTGTCCCCAGGTAGAAGTTACTTCTGGTGAAAATGACTCTGGTGCTTATGAGGTAATGCATGTCCAAGTATCAGCGGAGACATATGAAAAGGTTGATGCTGCAGTTGCTTTAATTGAACTTCTGGTTACCCCAGCTTCAGTAAGTACACAGTAGTATGGTGTTCTACTTGGTGTTACTGTGAATACCACTGCGGCAATTCAGTTTCTCTTTTTTTGTGTGTGTGTCGTAAAGTTAAGTGTTCCCTTTGGTTCTCAGATGACTCCTGTGGCCACAACCACAAAAGCCTCAGGTGATGGAGAGACTATTTCCGTTGAAGCAACACCTGGCCCGACTCCTCCTCCTGTAGTAAATCAAGGGATGGCTCAACCAGGTTTTGGAGCTCAACCTGCTCAACTTCAAAGTCATTTCCAGCCATACCAAGGGCAATGGTTTCCTGGACCGACATCTCAGAATCCAGTACCTCGATTTCCAGGACCCGCTAACTCCGGGATGTCTTCAGCATCCCTGGTCAGCAACACTCACCAAGTATCACCGTCACCTACCAACCTGTCAAATACATCCTCACCCTTTGGTCCACCACATGGGATGCAAGATGGTTTTGGTTCAGTTCCTCGAAACCCTTTTGTTCACTCTAGCCCACAGGCACCACTAATGCAGCAGCCATATATGCCTTCCTCTCATTTTGGACAAATTGGACTTAGACATCCTATACCATCTTTAGGGTCTACACCACCTCAATCCAATATGACTCCACCTCAATTTTCTCAGGGTCAACCGAGTCCAACAGGGTTTCCGCAAGTTGTCAGACCAGTAATGTCTTCATTGCGCCAGTCTGTCCCTCCTGCAGCATATCCAGACCGACCATTGACCCCAGCTGGGAACTCCCCTGGATGGTCACAGTCACCATGGAACAACCAGACAGGTCAAGGTCCAAGCAACATGATTGCCATGGCTCCCCCCACAGTTTCCCTTCAAGGAAGTCATCATCTTGCTTCACGCCCAATGGGTGTCTCTGCAGCTTCGCATATAGATGCTTTCCAGGGCCATAATTTAGCACCCCAATCATCTGGACCAGCTCCATCAGCACATATGCCTCCTCCATTGCATCCATCTTCAGGATCTACCCCTGCACATTTCTTGAACCACTCTGTGTCTAGTGGACAACCAATCAATCCAAGTCTCTCACCTAATCCAATTCCTGTGAGTTCTCTTAATATGAATTCTATGAGACCTACTTCCTTTGTAACTCCAAAACCACTGCAGCCCAGTAACGATTTTACATTCCAGCCTCACCATTCACAGAATCCAGCCGCTTCCAGGCTAATTAGTCAATTTGGATCTCAGGAACTTTCACCTTCAAACCAAATGATGCGCCCTCATCTACGACCAGCAATAGACAATCCGAATTCCCCACCTTTCATTCAAGGATTTCAAAGACCCCAATTAAGCAATCAGATTAGTCAGCCAGGACCACCTATGTCACTTGACTTTGCTCGAGGACCTGCTGGCCCTCTCCCTCAATTTAGGCATCCGACATTTTCAAATCAGGGTATAGCTTCACCTACTGTCCCTCAAATGCAACCTATGAACTTTAGGCCAGCTCCAAATCATGTAGGTTCTTTCCCTCCTAGAGTGAACTCCATGCCTCTTCAGCAAAATAATCCAAATGCCATGCTTCGACCACAGAACTTTGAGGCTCCCAACACTGTCTTCTTCCGTCATGGTAGGCCTGCCTCTAGCTCCTCTGGAGCACATCAAATATATGACCCCTTTATGCCCACATCTGTCCCTCGACATCCTCATCCTGGTGGTAATCCAGCAATGGCAGAAAAACAAGAGAGTGATCCTGAATATGAAGACTTGATGGCCTCTGTTGGAGTAAAATAATTCAAACTATAGACCTTCGTGTTGATCCCATCCCCCACCCCCTCTAAAGCCTTAAAGTAAAATTCTATGCTGTCCATGCAACAGTGATAATGCTTAATATGCAATTTTTCTTATTGGGGGTCATAGAGACAGTAACCAACCCCTTCAATTCTCCTTGTATTGCAGAAAATGCTTTCTGATAGATATATTTTACTGGAAAAGCAATGTATTTAGGATATGCATATACTTGCTTGGTGCTAACTTGTTGAAGGAATTTGGGGTGGGTAGGGAATGGTGCACTAGCACAGTAAGTACTAATACACTGATGGATATAGAGGGCATTTTAGTGTTTAGATACACTTTTATTCTCATATTGCTAATACAAGTTCATATCTTGTATGAGTTGTACTAGAATTAATACTACAACGTTTGAATGGTACAAGTATCTTTTCACTTTGATAAAAACTGATATTGAGTTTAGTAAGGCTTCAAGTAATACAGAAGAAGCTAGTCAACATTATTTTTTTTGTTTTGGTGTTCAATATTTGCATTGGAGCCCGGCTAGTATGTATTTACGCCACATAGAGCCCCATATGGGGGAAGTGCTCCCTACCAAGGATTTTTTCATACTCAAAACTCGAATCTAAAACTTTTGGTTAAGGAAGGAACAACTCATCCATTGCACCACTTCCTTTGATGGTACTTAGAGATCTTCATTATGCTGGATTTCTCATGAGAATCTCTTTTTGTACTTTTTTTTTAATAATAAAAAAAAATTCCGATGGCTAGTTAGTGCACGAATTCAAGAACAATGAACATGCTTCTTTACTAAAATACCAATATTTTTGTTTTTGATGGAATTCAACCTCGTGACATGTGTCTAAACCACATAGCATGCATCGTTCTCTTACCACTCAGACTGAAACTCAGGTGGCCAAACATATCTTTTGCACTTCCAACTACCACAACTTTTTCAATCTAGACCACTGATTTCATAGGCTCAGTACCATCTAAAGTTTCATGTGGAAGAAAACATGTTCACACAAGTTCTTTGATCTTTTGTAACATTGAAGGAGAGGAATAGGAATTCACACCCTCTTTTGCATGTAGTTGAGAAATGGGAGAAAGGATAAGCCTGGAAAATAAAGCATAAGTAAATGTTTTCTTGATTTAGTTTGATTCTGAAGAGTAGGAACATTGCACAAATATCTCTTGCTTATGTACAAAGAGAAGAAATACATACAAAAAGGAATTAAACATGACACTCTTTAATCAGACAGAAGGACCTGATCTAAGTACCCTCTCTAGTTTTTCAGCCTTTGCATAGTCAGTTTCTGTTAAAGGACCAGCCGGGAAAGGAGTGATCTCGACAATAAGGTGTGGCGTAGGGAGCTCATCAAACAATGCTCGCACGTTGTTGCAACAGACACTTTCTCCATGAGCACTTTCCCTCCTAATCTGACAACCCTGAAGAAAACAGTAAATACTTCTTAGGAGATGTTGAACAAAGATACATGTTGTTCAAATACAGAAATACTCGTTATGGAAAGCACCAAACGAGAAAATTTTAAAGCTCTCATTACCTTGTGAGAAGTGGCATCTCTGAAGTGGTCATCATCTGATAGCAAGGAAGCAATGGACTTGAGAAGGCGCTTTCCTTCAGGCTTGGACGGTACCCTGTAATTTCGACGTAAGGTCCCCTTAGTGGTAGGATGCCATTTGCTCACTAATTTCCTTCTGTCAGTAGCTTCCTTCTCTGTAAATACAAGAACAAGAATATCATTAAATTTGTCTATTTACTAAGCGGCTGTATTTGGAAGAAGTGTTCGGAAAGAATAACTGGACTGAAGATAAGCAGCAACTACATTTACATGTAAATGAGACGGTTTATCAAAGGCGAAAAGCACAAAAAGCTCTAAAGCAGAAATAAAGCAATGGAATTTAATGAAGAAAGCAAATGGAGAAAAATACAAATATGTATGTGTAGTCCAAGACTAACTGCTTTCATCCAAAGAGTGAAAAAGGAGAAGGAAATTAGTGTCCTATGGCTATGTAAGACTATACAAAGGAATAAATGTTTCTGCAAGGTGAACTCACACATTTTCTCGGTATTTTCCGAAAGGAGCCTACTTATTCTATCCAAAGAAAATAACAACAATGACTAAGTTATGACAAAATTTGATGTATTAGGCAAATGAGCTCTTAATATAAGTTCAAGCTTATACGTAAAATTTAGTTCGAAACCTAAAGTTGACTATATTCTCGCTAACAATTGTTATCAATATATAGCAAATGCAGGACAAGTGTAAAATCGAGGCAGCACCATTCATGTTACATGAAAAAATCCAAAGCAGATGAGAGTCTAAGACACAAGGGTAATGAAACAATTCTCCTTTTAAATCTTACCAATGCTTACAAACTCCAGATTGGCACATATTTTGCATCCTTCTCACCCTCGCAAAATCTCTACCTTTCAAGGTAGAAGTAAGGTTTGCATACACACTACCCTACTCAGACCCCACTTGTGAGATTACACTGGGCATGTTGTTGTTATTGTTGTTGTATCACCCTCAAAAAATACATACTAAAATATATGGAGAGGAAATTATGTTGCTTACGGGGAGGGATAATAGAAAGGTAATCCATGACACCGGGAAATTGGGCTTTTTCTGCCTCAGCTTCTCAAATTTGGGAGGGAGAAACAAGGGTTCACTGAAACCTCAACTAGTGTAACTCTGATCCAACCTACTCTACAGGAGTGAGCGGAGAGAGGAGCCAAGGAGGGAGATACATTCAATAGCAACCAAGCTCTTAGGCAGGGGATATAGAAGGTCGAAATTATTAGTTATGTATATATATTAGATGTTGAATCTCCTTGGCTTCTTCATGTGTTTACTTCTTTATAATTTGAATTCCCTTAATGAAAATTCTAAATCTGCCGCTGCTCTTAAAAATTTAAAGTTGAGGCTTGAGACGTAAAACCCCCACAGTTGATAGGTATATGGTTCATGTCCTACTAATTAATTTTTTTGACAAAAAAATTGTCATATCCTACTAATTAATACCTTTGTTTTCCTAAACTAGTCTGTGATTTTGAAATATTGATTAAACAGTTCGTCATGTAAGTAATACTCTTATCACTTGCTGCAAAAATAAAAAACAAGGAAAACAGAACCACACGAACTTTCTACAAAGCCATTATTTTCTAAAAGTAAGCCTAGTCAAAAGTTGTTCATCAGCATATCAATACATCATCTCATACAATATAATCCTTCATTCCTAAAGCACAAACAAATGTAGATGTACCAACGAACACTCTACAAACCTGGCTTGCTTTGCAACTCTTCAAACCATTTGGCAAAACCCAACTCAGCATTCCCATCAGTCTCCAAATCTACAACCAAAACACAACAAATCAAAGCTTCAAAACACCACAGTTCCCAAATAAACAAAACAACCTAATTTCTCATTAACACATTCAAATCTAGCTAAAAACTCAAATACCATACTTTCCTACATAAGAAAACAACCCCATTTCAAATTTTTGATAAATCTACAACCAACGCACATAACAAATCAAGCTAAAAGACTCAAAAACTACAGTTCCTAAATAAACAAAACAACCTCATTCTTATTAACACATTACAAATCAAGCTAGACTCGAATACCATACTTCCCTATATAAGAAAACAACCCCATTTCCCATTTTTGATAAATCTACAACCAACACACATAACAAATCAAGCTAAAAGACTCAAAAACTACAGTTCCTAAATAAACAAAACAACCTCATTCTTATTAACACATTACAAATCAAGCTAAAGACTCTAATACATACTTCCCTACATAAGAAAACAACCCCCTTTCCCATTCTTGATAAATCTACAACCAACACACATAACAAATCAAGCTAAAAGACTCAAAAACCACAGTTCCTAAATAAACAAAACAACATCATTCTCATTAACACATTACAAATCAAGCTAAAGACTCGAAACCATACTTCCCCACATATGAAAACAACCCTATTTCCCATACTTGATAAATCTACAACCAACACACAACAAATCAAGCTAAAAGACTCAAAAACCTTAGTTTCCAAATAACAAAAACAACCTCATTCTCATTAAGACATTACAAATAAAGCTTAAGACTCAAATGCATACTTTCCCACTATAAGAAAACAGACCCCATCTCCTCATTCTTGATAAATCTACAACCAAAACACAAACAAATCAAGCTAAAAGTCTCAAAAACCACAGTTCCCATACAAACAAAACAATCCCTTATCATTAACACATAACAAATCAAGCTAAAGACTCAAACTTTCCACATAAAAAAACAATCCCATTCTCATATACACATTACAACTAAAGCTAAAAGACTCAAACACCACATTTCCCAAATAACTAAAGCAACCCCATTTCTCATTTACACATTACGAATCAAAACTAAAGACTCAAATACCACATAAAAAAAAACAACCCCATATCCCATTATTGATGTAAAACAAGACAAGAATACCTGAAACAATAGGATTAGAAGGAGATCCAGCTAAACCAGCTTTCAATAGAGCATAAAATACACAAACTCTCCCAACCCACAAGACAGGAGCTTCAAGCAAAGTAGCATTAATGGTTGTTGACCCAGTTTTGGCACTAGAAACACTCAATGAGCTCCTTTTGTTACCCAAATAGAACTTGTAATCAAGACTGGGTAAAAAAGATTTGGGTAACAAAGGAGAGGTGAAAAAGGTCAGATTTTTAAAGAAAAAACTGTTTCTTGAAATGGGTTGAGATGAAAATGTGAAAGAATTGATTGTAGTTTGTAGAATCATTGCTTTGATTGGATTTGAAAAGTGAATTGAAGTGAGAAAGTGAAGATTTTTTGTTCTTTGTGATTCTTCATAGAGATACTTTAGAAGTAGAAAATGAAGCTAAAACGACAACGTTTTGAGCTGAGTAGATAGGTTGATATTTTTTTTGTAAGGTATGGATAAACATAAGGTCAATCATTTTTATAAATAAATACAAAAATGATTTAGAATGAAAAAAAAAAATTATGTAAAAGAAAAGAGAACAAAAAATAATAATAATAATAAGAAAACGATAGTTTTTCGTGTATGTTAGTTCATGAATTTTTATGAATATGGTATCCCAATTTTTTTTAGGATCATCTGTAATGACCTGGTGAACTATAACTATATCTTCTATATGATCCATGCCATTTTTTTCCTAGCATTTAAGGTATGTGAAACAGAAAAAAAAAAAAAAAGGATTTTATGAGCTTTTCATGAGTTAAGTATACGAATTTTTTGGTGATATGATTTTTGATATTTTTTATCAAAATCTTTATAAGACACTCCGTAATGATCTAGGGGGAACAATATGTAGTCTCACCATGATCCACGCCACTTTATTAGCATGTAGGGGCCACTCAACAGGAATTAGGCGATTTTTTGTGTTTTTCATGTGTGTTAGTCCATGACTATTTTGGTGATATGACTTTCGGGCGATTTTATTTAAAACCTTTACGGGACCCTCCGTATTGACCTGAGGTAACAATATGTATAGTTTCACCAAGATGCACATCATTTTTTTAGCATTTAGGGGTCACTCAATAAGATTTAAATATTTTTTTTCAATTTTTCGTGTGTATTAGTCTATAATTTTTTTGGTGATACGATTTTCAAATATTTTTTTTCCAAAATCTTTACAGGATCCTCCGTAATGACCTGGGGGGACAATACATATAGCCTCATCATAGTCCACACTATTTTTTTTAGTAATTAGGGTCCACTCAATAGGAATTAGGAGATTTTCTCAATTTTTTCGTGTTTGTTAGTCTATGAATTTTTTGGTGATATGGTTTTCAGACACTTTTTTCCAAAATCTTTATAGAACCCTGTGTGATGACCTGGGGGAACAATACGTATAGCATCACCATGATCAACGTCATTTTTTTAGAATTTAGGGGTCACTCAATAGGAATTAGCCAATTTTCTCAGTTTTTCGTGTGTGTTAGTCTACGAATTTTTTGGTGATATAATTTTCAGACACTTTTTTTCCAAAACCTTTACAGAACTTGCGTAGTGACATGGGGAATAATACATATAGTCTTACCCTGATCCACACCATTTTTTTTAGCATTTAGGGGCCACTCAATAGGAATTAGAAATTTTCTCAATATTTCAGTTGTGTTATAGTCTATTAATTTTTTGGTGACATGATTTTCGGACATTTTTTTTTTCATAATCTTTACAGGACCTTCTGTGATTACTTTAGGGAACAATACGTATAGCCTCACCATGATGAACATTATTTTTTTAGAATTTAGGGGCCACTCAACAGGAGTTGGGAAATTTTCTCAATATTTCATGTGTGTTTAGTGACATGGTTGTCAGACACTTATCTAAAACCTTTACAGGATCCTCCGTGATGACATGGGGGAACAATAGGTATAGTCTCACCATGATGAACGTCATTTTTTAAGAATTTAGAGGTCATTCAATAAGAATTAGCCGATTTTCTCAGTTTTTTCGTGTGTGTTAGTTTATGAATTTTTTGGTGATACGATTTTCAGACATTTTTTTTCCAAAACCTTTAGGGGACCCTCTATAATGACCCGGGGAACAATACGTATAGAATCACCATGATCCACACCATTTTTAGCATTTAGGGCCAATCAACAAGAATTGGGCGATTTTCTTAGGTTTTCGTATGTTAGTCTATGGATTTTTTGGTGATATGATTTTCGGGCACTTTTTTTTTTTCAAAACCTTTACATGATCCTCCATAATGACCAGGGGGAACAATACGTATAGCATCACCATGATTCATGCTATGTTTTTTGCATTCAGGGGGCACTCAACAGGAATTAAGAAATTTTCACATTTTTTCGTGTGTTATAGTCTATTAATATTTTGGTGATACGCTTTTCGGACACCTTTTTTTCAAAACTTTTACATGACAATCCATGATGACCCGGAGAACAATACATATAGCTTCACTATAATCCACACTATTTTTTACCATTTAGGGGCCACTCAACAAGAATTAGGCGATTTTCAATTTTTCATGTGTTCGTCTATGAATTTTTTTTGTGATATGATTTTCTGGCACTCATTTATCAAAATCTTTACAGGATCCTCTGTATTACCTGAGGGAACAATATGTATAACCTCACCATGATCCACGCTATTTTTTTTAGCATTTAGAGGCCGCTCAACAGAAATTAGGCGATTCTTTCAGTTTTTCGTATGTTAATCTGTAACCTCACCATGATCCATGTCAATTTTTTAGCAACTTTGTAGGTCCATCCGAAAGAGGCTACTAACCAATATTCATTGCTTCGTCGTGACCAATGTTGCTTTTTTTAACTTCACAAAACACAATTGAAGATTTTTCGAAGCTTTCGGAGGTGTTAATCCCTACAATGGTCATTAGATATAAGGGCAGCTTCGCCGACTTGGATGGAAAGGGAGGCACTAACTTCCAATCAATTTTTGAGGCCAGTTTGGATACAGGTGGACAAGTTCAAGATTCATTATCGTTTTCCACTTGAAGCATCTCAAATTATTATATCAGACTTGCTATAAATTCAAGATTCACTATCGTTTTCCACTTGGAGCAGCTCAAATTATTATATCAAGACTTACTATAAGTTCAAGATTCACTATCATTTTCCACTTGAAGCAACTCAAATTATTATATCAAACTTGCTATAAAAACTCTCCTATTATAAGTCTAACTTAACTTGATGGCATAAAAATTTACACACAACAGTACACAGAGCTTTTTAACTCTTTCTTAAACACTTCATCAATCAATGAACCAAACAAAAGATGACCACCAAAAATCAGATACAAAAAGTGTGCAAATGTACATATATACAAGTACGTCTCGATCCCAAACAAGTTGAAATCGTCTTTATAAATCCTACTTTCTCATTGCTGATCTCATATCTGCCCCCACAAAGAACATGAAACTTCTTTCTTCTAATGCAAAACTTACATTATGCTACTTTTATACATCACAGTACCCCTGTCAATGCCCTTTGTTTATACAAATATTTTGCTAAAATTTAAGAGCAAATGGGAACATATAGAAGCCTGCCAAAAAAAAGAAATAACTACTAGTTGCTCTAACAATGTCATAAAAGATGCTTCCATAAAAAACCACTACAAGATAAAGCTTTACACTGTTTGCCACAAATACAATTGAAAGAAGAATTAAGAGAGAGGCTAACTGAAGAGATGTAAGGAAGCAAAAAAGACTATATAAAGGGTTGAGTAAAGATATTTGGGGGGGGGGGGGGGGGGCAAAATGGTGGACCC
>JAJONR010002564.1:0-76706 GCA_029582245.1 Solanum etuberosum | reverse complement strand
ATGGAAAAGACTCCTCAAAACACTACTGTCTATGAAGCCTCTAATAATTAAACTATGATGGAAATCAGGAAGAGACCCAAGACATCCTAATGAGACTGAAAGTAAGTGTGAAACCCTCTGAAAGCAAGGAGGCTCACCAAAGAAAATGTGGACTGCAAGTGGTATCAACGGAGCGCCTGTTGATGACCCTAAATACCTGTATCTGCATCATGAAAAGATGCAGGCCAAATGAAGTTAGTACATTGAATGTATGAGCATGTAAGGGTAACTCCAAAGCATAGGCATAAGCTTGAACTGATAAAAGGAAGAACATACTCACCTCATCTCAACTCAACTCAAGCATACTCATCTTAATTCAATATAAAAGCAACAATAATGATGCAGTATAAAGAAAGCTTTTAAACATGAGATAATAACTTAATATATATAAAAAATACAATAGTAAACTATTTATTCTTATTTGGGAGATTCTCTAACCGACGACATTCGCCATGAGCAACGTGATGATACAGCGTCTCGCCCACGCTGCTAGAACTGTCGTATACCTTGCCACAGTATAGGACATCCTCAAATAAGTGGATCCACTAAACTATGCTTAACAGCAAAAAGGAATCATCTAAAATGTATGATCCTTTACCCATGTTTTCATACATGGTTTATGAGGATTTTGAGTTTTCTGAACTCATTACCCATATCGGTGCTCAATACTACTCCCAATAATATATAACTCATGCTCATATGTTTAAAAACATAACTCCTCCTCAATTTGAGATAAATACGCAAAGGTTTCTCTTAAAAGAGATAATGCTCAAAACTCTTCATGAACTCATTTAGAAATCAAGTTTTTTCTCATTTAAACGTAAAAGTCTTACATGCTTGGGAATACTTCGTCCCCTCATATATATTTTGAAAAATGAACTTAACTCTGCTCATCCTCATACTCATTTACTCAAGTCTTGAAACAAGTTAAAATAATTGTAGAAGACATCTCAAAATGACTTAAGAGACTTTCTCAAACTTTACTCTTAATCTTTACTTGAATTTGAAATGTGAAGGTTTAGATAGTTGGTATCGAGAAGGGAATGAAAGATTAGCTCAAAGGAACAAGTATGGAAAAGGAAAGTGGCCTGACACTTCGGGCGTAGTGGAGGTGCATCGCGCCAGGCCTTCACTTACTGGGGTTCATTTTTGGTGCACTGCAGGCTCCCCACGCCAGCCCCTCAAGCGCATCTGGGTGCGCCGCCCTAGGCAATTTCCAGAACATCTGACAAATTTTTCATCCAAATTTTTTGTCCTAATTCACCTAGAATTGATTGATTTCTTCCAAACTCTATTAGACTCATTAACCCAACATAAGTAAATGAAAATCTACTCAAAATATTTCAAGAACAATGCTTTTTCGTAAGATCCTCACCTCAAGAACTCAACAAACTTCATATTCAAGAATGAAGCAATAAAATCTCAAGAACTCAATATATTCAATTTCATGGATGAATTCGAATTTGGAAACTCATGATTGGCGTGAGGGTGAACAACCCATCACTATAAAAAAATTACATACCTCGAAAGAACTAGGTTCTTGGCGATTTCCCCAAAATCTTGAAGAACTTCTTGAAAACTTTCTCTTTTCTCCTCTTGGGTTATCACAATGCATAATAGGGTTAATAGAATTAATCATGAAATAATAATTAGAATAGATGAAATTCGTAATCTTGAATTGAAGAACAAACACCAATTTCATAAACAAAGATTCAAGAATTAATCGCCAAAAGTGTTTGCAAAATAATTCTCAATTCCTAAACAAAGTACCACAAAAGGTCTAACACCCCAAAAATGAAAATTACAACTTATCTTTATAGAAAAAAAATTCTAAATAAAGTAGTAAAAGGAATATTTGGAAATTCTGGTTTTGGAATTGTCGTCGACGGATGGCCACCTACGGCTCGCCATACGAACGACGGCTCGTGTGTGCCATCGTTGCTCAGTAGTTTACCAAAAATATTGTGAATGCTTATAACGGTCACAACCTACGAACAGTAAGGCTAAGCACGGACCGTGATGTTCACTCGTGGTCATGTACTGGAACTCGTCATCTCTGAATTCATCAACAACTCATCAACGACAGTTCGTCATCCGACTCACAACTCATTAATAGCTTCCTTGGTTCCAAACTTTGTCTAACTTCCTAGAACCTTCAATACACACCTCCACCTACGACTCAGCAAATGAACGACAACCTGTAGGTGGGCTTGTTTGTTTCTAATTTCCTGCTTCTTCAGACACTTTCAACACAAACTACTCTAAACCTATTTCCTGCAAAATTAGATCGAAATACCATCACATCTAATAAGAAATTGCATAAGACTCGTGCAAAACACCAAGTTAAATGCATCAAAATGAGCGTAAACTCACGGTAAAACACTAACCACGAGACACCCAAAATGGGGTTTGGTCCATGAAGAGATAAAACATACAGATCCATAGGAAGATCATACCCCTGAATGTGCAAAGGAACTCTATGTACAACCTCATCACAATGGAGACGTTGGCCACTGGTAACTTCCACAGAAAAACATGGAATGGATTGAACCACCATGTGCAAGTATTTTGCTTCCCTTGCTTGTAAAATATTATGCGTACTACCCCCCTCCGTAGGAATTGGAATTGGAGAACCATTAACAACGCCAATAAAAAGCGATGTAGCTTTTAAATATCCACCCAACAAAGTTGATAAGAAATAGAAGAATTATCTTGTACCGCCAAAAGTTTCACGTCATCGGCAAAAACTCCATCAGATTCGAATTATTCTAGATACTCTGACGATGAATTCAAATCTTTAATAAGCAACATTACTTGGGGTAGCGCCTCATATTTTTGAGAAAGAGAATAATTTTCATCAGAATTGTAGCATAAGCGTCTCTCATGATGACTCTGTAATTCAACAAGGCATAGATGATTGAAGTGTATGCTATTCAGGGGTTCATGTGGTGGTGAAGCGGGGACTAATGTTGATGAGAAAGGTTTGGAGGAGTGATTAATCAGAGTAGGATTGGGTAGAATCAGAATTGTTCTGGCAAAGGTAAGTCAGGTAGACCTTTTCTGAGAGCTCAAACATTGATCATGCACAAGGGAATGAGACATAGACCAATCAAGTTTAGTAGGCTCATGAGCTACCACTGCTGATTTAATTTTGGGTCAGAGCCTAGAAATCCAAAAATGTACCAACGAATTCTCACATATGGGAGTAGTCTTATTTGTGAGAGCCTTAAATCTGCTCCAAAATTCTGCCATTGTCATAATCTGGTGTCTCTTAGCTAAATGGCCCTATAGTTCTTCTAACAAGTCGATGAACAAATTTCTCAGCAAAGTGGTCCCAATAAATAAACTGATTATTGCAATACGGCCAATGGTACCATTCAAGAGCATCGCCATCGAGATAGAATGAAGCCAAGGACAATTAATGGTCATTGACAATACAATAAGAATTAAAATACAATTCTTCTTGGAAAATCCAAGCCTTTTGATTATTGCCATGGAAACGCCCAAAGTGCACCGAGGCTAACTTGTGACGAAGAGTTGGAGGGGATGGCGATGGTTCTAGGAGGTTCACCCACAGTGTTGGCTCATGATAATGATCTGGATCCACTGCCGGGACACGAGTAGATTGAACTAAGGTAGTTATGAAAGATACCAATTGTTTTATAGAGGAGCTCAGATCTACAATTTTTGTTCAACAAATATGTCGTCGGTAGCCTTCAAGTGTCGGTTCGTCATTGGACACACTCTCAATGAAAGAACCAATGTAACAGTAAAACTCCAACTACTGTTTATATTACATGAAATTAGAACCAAATTACAACTAACCTTATATTAGATAGTGCAACAAATGAATGAAATGATAAAAGACTAAAATAAAATATAGAGAAAAAGGGGGAAGAGAAGCTCAGATATCTCCTAGTTGGGGATGAGAGACTCAAAAAATTTCCCTAACAATAAAACCCTACTTTTTTCTTCTGCTATAACTTAATTTATAACTAACTCATAGTGCCCACATGCTCTGAGATTCCTTCACACGTTTTTCCCAACCTTTTATTCAAAGTTAGTTAACTTTTTTGGCCTTTTCTTAACTCGTGTGTTGTGTCTATCTGGCACAATATGTTAAGCTATGTTGTACTCCACCTCACTATTTAAATTCATAACAATGTGATGGAGGAAAACACTACCCCTAAACAAGCTTCTACAAGTTGAGAACAATATTCACTTGAATATAAAGCTCTATCATTTCATTAGTTATGTGAATTGGATAGTTCTGTAGGAGCATAAGTAAGTTAGACAAAGCTTCCAGGTAGACTTCAGAGGACATATGTTTCTTTTTTCTTCCACTGGAAATTCTGAAGCGTTATCTTTCATAAAGAAGATAACTTTTCAGCACTCTATGAGTATTCACTAAAATATATGGTTAAACAGTTTGGTGTTGGCATAGAATGAACTTTATCTCATGAAAATAGAGGTTGAATATGCATGACAAACATTGTGGAATTATATTGCAACCTGTTCAACTTGAGTAGATCTGGGATTCGAGAAATGACTGCTAATCTGAAAGCATTAGATTCTTTGCTTCTTAATTTCTGTAACATGTCATCAACAGATATGGAAGAAAGAATAGGCTCATCAACAACTTTCATATACCTATCCAAAGCAGAAAGATGTTGATCTACGAAGACATGTATGTAAAACCTGGGATTCAAAAAAGGGAAATATATTCATTTCGCAGCCATTTGGCGAAGTAGCTCGAGGATGCCGAATAACTCAGGAATCCGCCGAGTAGACCCATCTCTCCTTTTTGTCTTGATCTCTGACCAGTGTTTCGTAACCTTAGGTGAGCTGGATCGAGTTCACTGTTTCATTCGGCGAATCGCCAAGTTGAGCCCCTATCACCTAATTAACTTGTTCCAGGAGCTGGCTCACATTAATTATTGGTAAGCTAAAGGCTCACTCGGCGACTCGCTGAGTGGCCCTTAGCAAGCTTCAGCGGGTTTCAATTTCAATTTTTAAGTGAAGGACTTTTGGGTCTTTTCAGATTATTTTAATATGATACCATGTCATTTTACCCTTCACCTAAAGACATATATAAGAGTTTTACCCCAAATTTAAAAAGGATTCTCTTCAAATTCACCAAAAACAAGAACTCTCAAATATTTCTCTCTCTAGAAAGCTTGAAGAAGAAGGATTCAACCTAGGGTTTCAAGTCAAGTCTCAATTCCTCCATTGAATATTAGCAATTGGCTTCAAGGTATGATAGTTCTCATCCATGGATTTCTTCCATTCATGGAGTTTCCAAATTCCTTAATTTTCAAAGTTAGAAATCCCCGATTGAGTTAGGGTTTTCTTCAATTATCATGGCTTATCTTTATTATTGATTTAAATGATTGAATTATGACCTCTTATGTATCAATTTATGAAATACTATGATTTTTTTATTTTTCCCCATGAACCCATGTAATCCCCATGTTTTGAAGTTATAATCATATGATGTGGGATTTTGATGATGAAGGAAGAGTTTTATGAAATTAAGCATGTATTGATGGAATTACGTGAATTTCTATGAAATCCATAGCTAACCCATGTTTTCTAAATGGTGATGATTAAAAGTGAATTTTGAACCTTGAAAGGTAAATTATAGAATTATGCATGTTATTATGAAATCTATGCAAATGTTTTAAGGATGCTTTGAGAGTAAAGTATCAATGATGATGATGTTGATGTGTTATTGAAAGGAATTGCTCATATATACATGCAGGAATGATTGTGAAAGGTTTTCTCACATAGTAAGGATTCTAAGGTTCAAAGGTCTTGTCACCTAATTGAATCAAAGATTAAGAGCTATCACAATGAAATCTAGATTGGATTGGTTATTGAATGATACATTTCTATGGATTATGACTTAGCTTGGATTGGCAAGATGACATGTATTTCCATGGATACTAAGAACAAGTAAGAAATGACTATTCCATGGGATTTATGCTTAGCACCGAGAGGATATTGAGATGGAAGGTCTCCCGTTAGTAGAGGTCAGGTTTCTAGAAGCAACATCTTTATCCCTTACCGATGTTCCCCCATAGGATGATTTTCTAGATAGACATTATCTAGTGGATCCACCTAAGCTTGAAGTTCAAGGTTCTTACATTGGCAAGTAGGACAACCCTTTTATGTGTGGGAGACACAGGGGGAACATGTTATAGCTCACATCGTCTCTATGTAGGTTCAAGCTAATTATCCACATTAATAATGAACTAAGGCTACTTCAAGAAGTATCTCATACGTGTTCAAATATTTCAAATGATGTTAGCTTGCATTGACCATGTTTTATGACTTATGTTTTCTAACCCTTCTATATAATGTTTTATATTGTTCAATTGCATGTCATGAAATGTCCTCTATTAGCATGAGTTAAATATTTTATGCTTAGCTATCATACTTGGTACATTGTTTTGTACTAATGCATACTCTTGCTTACATTTCTCCAAATGTAGGGTGCGACAGTCAGGTTTCTCAGTTTCGTGACTAGTGGTTGATCTCAAAGTTCCTGAGCTTTGGTGAGTCCTCATTCTTCGAGAATTGATTTTCATTGTTTCAGTTTCTTTCTTATATTTCAAGTTCATACATGATGTATGGGCGAAGCCCAATTTAATTTTATTGTATTAGATGGCTATTGAGAAAAGTGTTTTAGACTTCCGCTTTTCTTTTATAAAACTATTGGACTTGCACTATTGTTTTACTTCTATTGTTCTATTTCTTATGTTATGAATGCTAAGTGGCTTGTATGGGGTCTTTCGGGGTCCTATACGCCATGTTACATCTAGGGGGTACCCTTGGGTCGTGACAAACTTAGTAATCAGAGCACAAGGTTTAGAATGGTCCTAGGATATCTCATAAGCCACGTCGAGTAGAGTCTTGTTCGTGAGTGTTAAGCGCACAACATTTATGAATGAGAGGCTATAATATGTTTAGGAAATTCCACTTATTTAATTACTCTAAAGTCGTGAGAAAGAGTTTGACTCTATAAGGTCTCTCTCCTAATCCTTCTCTGATGCACTATAGGATATGGCTACTTGAAGAGCTTATGTTAGAAGGAATGTGAGGGAGAATTCGGAACAAGAAGCTCCTCCCCAAGCTCCTCAAGTTTTGGTCGATCCTTTTGCCGAACAAGTGACTAATGTGGTGTTTAGGGCTGCTTTTCCAGTGTTAGCTCAAGCCGTGACAGCCCAAGCCAATAAGGAGGTTACGGTTCCCGTGAACCTAAATGTTGGCACGGCGGCATCTAGAGTGAGGGACTTCACTAAGATTAATCCTCTGGAGTTTCATGGTTCTAAGGTTGAGGAAGATCTTCAATAGTTCATTTATGAGGTTTATAAAGTTTTGATGATCATGGGAGTTACGCCGGTGGAAAAGGTGGAGTTGGCCTCTTATCAACATAAGTGTGTGGCTCAAATTTGGTTCAACCAATGGAAAGCACGGAGATCGAAAGATGCGGGTCCTCTTGATTGGGAAAAGTTTAAGGCCGCTTTCCTTGATAGGTTCTTTTCCCTTGAGATGAGGGAAGCCAAGGTGCTTGAGTTCATTAACCTTCGACAAGGAAGTATGAGTGTGAGGGAATATGCTCTAAGGTTCACACAATTTTCTAAATATGTTCCAACAATGGTTGTTGATTCAAGGGTAAGGATGAGTAAGTTCATTTTGGGTGTATCCGAAATGGTGGTTAAAGAGTGGTGTACTGCAATACTTATTATTGACATGGAAATCTCTTGTCTCATGGTTCATGCACAACAGATTGAAGAGGAGAAACTTAAGGAAATGTCTAGGGAGAAAAAGAGGGCTAAAACTGGTGATGGTAATTTCTCTCATGGAAGGTCCGATGGACATGGTCGTTCTAGATTTCAACAAAAGTTTTTAGGTCAAGGTTCCTCCAATGCTCCTCCGAATTTCAATAAAGATAGGGTGTCTAACCCTAAGTCTCAAGGAGGGAATGGTAGTGGATCTTCATTGCCCATGTGTACTGGTACTAAGTGTGGAAAGAAGCACAAGGGTAAGAGCCTATCTGGCACGGATGGTTGCTTTAGTTGTGGTAAGAGTGGTCATAAGATGAGGGATTGCCCTGATCCCATGGCTAAAGAAAGAGAGGGCAAGCAAGCTCCTTCTAGTGGTTCGGGTCCCAATGCTCCTAAGCAAAAATGATTATATGCACTTCAGACTTGTGGTGAACAAGAGGGTTCTCCCTGTGTGGTTACCGGTATGTTGAAAGTTTTCCAACTTGATGTTTATTCCTTACTTGATCCCGGTGCTACCTTGTCCTTTCTGACGCCATATGTGGCTATGAGGTTTGATGTTCTTCCAGATGTGTTGTTAGATCTTTTTTCTATCTGTGCTCCTATTGGTGATTCTATTCTAGCTAAGAGGGTCTATAGAAAGTGTCCCACTTCCTTGTCCCATAGAGTTACTCTTGTTGACTTGGTAGAGCTTGATATGCTAGATTTTGATGTTATCCTTGGTATTGATTGGCTGCACTCATGTTAAACTTTAATCGATTGTAGAACTCGTGTCGTCAAGATTCAGTTCTCGAATGAGCCTGTCCTAGAGTGGAAAGGGGGAAATTCTATGCCAAAAGGTCAGTTTGTCTCGTGTCTTAAAGCTAGAAAGATGATTTCGAAGGATTGCATTTAACATCTAGTTAGGTTGAGGGATGTGTATTCCGAAACCCCTACTCTCGAGTCGGTCCCCGTTGTTGATGAGTTTTTGGAAGTGTTCCCAGATTATTTACCTAGTATTCCTCCCGAAAGGGAAATAGACTTCAGTATTGACCTACTCCCAGATGCGTAACATATTTCTATTCCTCTTTACCATATGGCTCCGGCAGAACTTAAGGAGTTGAAAGAACAATTGAAAAATTTGTTGGATAAGGGTTTCATCCGACCGAGTATCTCTCCATGGGGTGCTCCAGTTTTGTTTGTTAGGAAGAAAGATGGTTCTCTTCGTATGAGTATTGACTATCGTATGTTGCATGTAGACTACTTGATATGATGTTGTGAGCATGTCTTTAGCTTGGAGTTGATGTTTCCTCCTCGGATATATGCATTTGAGTATCTTTTTCGCTTGGAGTTGATGTTTCCTCCTTGGATGTTAGCTTGGAGTTGATATTTCCTCCTCGGATATGTGTATTGCATGCATGATGAGCTGTTAGATTTAGTTCAATCCCTCTTATGATGTTTTGATTACATCCTAGCTTGGAGTGGATAGTTCCTACTTGGTTATATTAATTTAGGTGAAGTTGCATTGATGGTTGGGTTGTTAGTTCCTCCCCTACTCTATTAGATATAGCATAAAACTCATTCGGGGACAAATGATCTGTCACGACAGGAGTACTCCCTAGACGCAACATGGCGTACAAGACCTCGAGAGGCCTCATACAAGCCACTTAGCTTTCATAACATAAGATAATAGAAAATGGTGCGGAAATTTAAAACATTTTCTAATACAATCAAAGTTTTTATAAAGCGAGCGGAAGTCTATTACACTTGTCTCAAATCGTCAAAAACATGAATATCTTTGGGACACAACCCATACAATATTTCTAAAAATAACATAAAGACATAAAAGAGAAAGGTGATCAAATCCTCGATTCTATGAGGACTCACCAAATCTTCACTCCTTGCTCTACTATAAACCTAGCCACGGGGATGGAAGTTAATATCGTCGGACCCTACATTTGATAAGAATGTAGGCATGAGTATGCGTTAGTATAAAAATGTACTAAATATGATGGCTAGCATAAATCATCAATATGTAAGCATAACATAGGCATTAGTCAACATAAAACATAGGTTATAAGCATAAGAGATATCAACATAAGTCATAAGCATGTTTAATGCAGAGAAGTCATCATATCATAAGAGGAACCCTTCTCAAGTAACCTCAACTTATTCTTGCTCAAGACTTGGGTAATCACCTCTAGAACATGTCAAGGAAACCAACTCAATTAACAATCCAAGCTAAGCTATTATTATATAATCAATCTCATATAGAAACGTACTTACAATACTTCCTTGAAGTAATCTTGTTTCATCATACACATGCTATTTTAATTAGGGACTTGTCCCTCTTTAGTCATTCTTACTATTCATGGTAGAGTATCTCTCTACTAGTCCAAGACATATCATCACTCATGAATGGTTATGATTTACCAATTCAAGGCTATCAAGGAAAAACACCTTATTATGCTAGACCAAAGTATCTTGGGAAGCACCTTACTCATGCAAGTCCAAGCTACTTAAGGAAGGGTACTATTGCTTAATCCAAGCTATCATAATGTGGTGTGACCTCACCAAGTCAAGCTATCATGTAAGCATCCTCTCATACTAGTTCAACCTACATTGGAAGGGTACGATTTCTCAATCCAAGGCTATCCATGAATTATACTATCTTAAGCTACCATGACTGGTCTTGTCTTACCAAGTCAATCTATTCATGAAGAGATATCACATCATTACTTCAAACTATCATAGTTCATACATGCTTTGATTCATTTTGGGTGAGCAAGACTTTCAACCTAGAATCATTTATGTGAGTAAACCTTTTACATCATGTTCATTATGAGTTCATGAGAATGTCCTTTCAAGCAACACAACATCAATGTCATAATCATTCACACTTTACTCTCAAAGTGTTATTAAAGCCTTATCATTCATAGTTCATCATATTAGCTATACCCTTAAAGCCCTAGCATTCAACATTCATAACTACAAGCCTTACTCTCAAAGCATTACTTCTCATCATCATCACATATGCCTAGATCTTAAGACATTCTAATCACATGCTTCATTCTTAAGTAATTATAATTATACATCATCATATGGGCTCAATCTCAAGCACTACTAATCATAATTCATCATGTGTACTTTACTTTAATTAAATTCATTTCTTGGTGCTGTTCTTCTCAAGCAATTCATAGCTAATTTACTTCAATCTCAAGCCATTTATCATGTATTTCATCAATCTTAGAAGATTACATCTAAATATTCAATTTCTCCTTTCATGGCATAAAACCCAATTTCATCAATTCTAGGTTAGAAACAAGGGTTATGCATGGGTACATGTAAATTCATCCTATACACATGTAATTCAATAAAAAACAATCATAATTCACTCAATTGGATCAATATTCAACATAACCCACAACATTGGAAGAAACCCTAACTAGAATTGGGGAATTCTTCTTCAAAATGTGGAATTCTAGGGGACTCCATGGATGAAAGGATTTCATGGATGAATAAGCCATCATACTTTTATTAAAAAGCCTACCAAGCTTGGAAGAATGGAGACTTGACTAGGCCTAGCTTGAATCCTCTTCTTTTTCTTCTACTTTCTAGAGAGAGAATTATTTGAGAGAAACCCAATTCTTTTGGTGAGTTTGATTGAATGACTTAAAAGACTTAATTTAGGGGTCTATAGTTTTTATATAGGTGGTTTCGACTAGGGTAAAATGACACCACTTAATGTCTAATTAAATCTGGAAAGGACCATTAAGTCCTCAACTAACCGTCCATCAGGCCCACCCATGAGACCCCGCCGACGGACCGTGGATGGACCTACAATCCGTCCTGGACGGGCTTGGTTATGGTTCAGAAAATATGAAACTTGAGCCATGGACCTACGAGCCAAACCACGGGCCGTGGACCTTTCCACGGGCCTTGGGTCCTGCCCGTGGTTACTGCCTTAGGCAGAATCTTCAGGGTGCTCATCCACGAGGCTTCCTACGGGATGTGGGTCCAACCACGGGGTGTGGATGGCCCTCGTGGTTGACCCCTGGAAGTTTTGAAAATTGCTAAGCTTCCCTATTTCATATACGGTGTGTTAAAATATCTCCCTCTTGGCAACATTTGTCCTCGAATGGCATTCTAGGCACTTCTTAAAGGAGACGACTCAAGACTAGCAACCCATGATGCATGCAACACATCTAAGTGAACACAACCAAAGAGGAATCCTCAACTCTAAGCTAAACATGTTCAATGCATCACAAGGAAGGTAAGAACTACATCTGACAACCCAAAATGCACAAAGTTCTAAAATTTCTCATGTTCAAGGAGGAACTACCATTTCCAAGCTAAAAGCATGCTCAACACAATCTCATAGAGCCTATATGCAATATATTCTCATAACATACATCCAAGGAGGAATCTCTCTACTCCTAGCTATGACATGTTTCACAACTCATCTCATGAATTCTATAGGCAGCTCATACTCAATACACTATAACATGAGGAAAATCAATCACGCAAACTAATTTTCTTTCAAAACACAAGTTTTTCATGAACATGAACCACATAGGAAATCATTGAAACATCTAAAACACACATGACTTCACATAAAGAACAAACCATGAGGAACTCATCATCTCAAGCTAAAGGAGGAGTAGAAGGAAAAGGATGAGGATATCTGGACATCTTATTGGCTTCGGCCTCCTAAGTAGCACCCTCAACTAAATCCCTCACTAAAAGACACTCCTTAAAACTTTCATGAAAACAACTTCCTTGTTCTTCTATTTCTTAACTTGTCGGTCTAAGATCTCATATGGGTTTATAAAACGGGGACTAAACTTTCCCAAACTCATTACACCTCTCAAGGTGAGAATTTCTAGCAACCCAAATCATGAACATTGAGAACAATCATCGACCTTGCTATCTAAGCACACAATCTCCCCCTTGGGAGGAAGCCTAAACAGGCTCTCTAAGCACTATTTCTTTCAATTCTAAGGTCGGATCCAAACATTACTATGCTTTCTCATCCATTACTCAAGATGATTCTAAACCATGGTGAATTATACTACTACCCTTTAGAGGAGTCTAATCATTTACCCCATCAAGTTCTTATCTAGACATCCTACTCACCAATCTTTTCAACATACCCCAAAACTCAAAATGACTAAGTCGGGTTCTACAATCTATAAAATATACACTACTGCAGCCCATTCATACAAAATACAACAACAAAGTCTAGCATATCAAGTCTATTAATCTACAAAAGAGAAGCAACACCAAAATCTAATAAAGCATAAAACACATACCGGTAGTCTCATCCGGGGGACATTCTTGTTCACCTCTAGCTTCGACAGTATAGAACATATTTTTCTTTGGAACATTCCCATCTGAACCACTAGGAGAAACTTGCTTACCCTCTCTTCCCTTAGCCTTCATCTTTGGACAATTTCTCATCTTGTGGCCACTCTCACCACAACTAAAGCAACCCTCCATTCCGGCTAAACACCTACCCTCATGTCGTTTTCCACATCTAGCACAAGTAGGCCATAGGGACTCACTACTAATTCCTTACGGTTTAGGGTTAGACACCCTATCTTCCCTATACTTAGGAGCATTGGAGGAGTCTCATCCGGAAAACCTTTGTCGATGCTTAGGAAGACCATGTCCATCAGACCTTTCATGAGAGGAATCACCATCATCATTTCTAAACCTCTTTTTCTCCCTAGCTCTCCCCTTTAGTTTTGCCTCTTCAATCTGTTGGGCATGACTCATAAGATGAGAAATGTCCATGTCATCAATGATCATGGCGGTACGACACTCTTTCACTACTAGATCGGACACTCCTGACAAAAACTTACTCATTCTCGACATAGAGTCGGCCACTAGGGATGGAGCATACTTAGACAATTGGGTGAACCCCAATGCATATCCCTTAACACTCATTTTACGTTGCCTAAGGTTAATGAACTCAAGCACCAAAGCCTCTCTCATCTCTAGAGGGAAAAACATATCTAAAAAGGCACTTTTGAACCTCTCCCACTCTATGGGACCCATTCCTACAGATCTAGCCTCTTTCCATTGATTAAACCAAACATGTGCAACCCCCTTGAGTTGGTAAGCGGCCAATTCAACTTTCTCAGCCGAAGTGACTCCCATAATGTCTAACACCTTATAGACCTCATCTATAAACTCTTGAGGATCTTCCTCAATTTTGGAGCCATAAATTTTTTTTGGAGGTTTCATTCTCATAAAATCCCTCACTCTTGACGCTGCCGTACCCACATTTGGGTTCACGAGGGCTACCACCTCATTATTAGCTTGAGCCGTCACGAATTGGGCCATCACTTGAAAAGCCATCCAAAGCTCCACATTAGTTATATTCTCATTCAATGGGTCAATCAGAGCTTGACGAGGAGCTTGGGGAGGAACCTGTTGATCAAAATTGTCTCCCTCCATCATTCTAGCAGCCCTTCTAGTAGTCATATCCTGAAAACCATCTGGCACGGATTAGGAGAAAGACCTATAGAGTTCAACTCCTTGGCACGATTTCGAGAAGTGAAAAAGTGAAGTTTCCTAAACATCTAATTGTCTGTCATTCATAAATGTGGCGCGCTTCAAACTTATGAACAAGACTCTACTAGACGTGGTTTGAGAAATCCTAGAACCATTCTAAACCTTGTGCTCTGATTACCAAGTTTGTCACGACCCAGGGGTACACCCTAGATGCAACATGGCGTACAAGATCACGAGAGGCCTCATACAAGCCACTTAGCTTTCATAACAAAAGATAATAGAAAATGGTGCAGAAATTTAAAAAACTTTCTAATACAATCAAAGTCTTTATAAAACAAGCGGAAGTTTATTACACATGTCTCAAACCGTCTAAAACATGAATATCTTTGGGACACATCCCATACAATAGTTCTAACAATAAAATAAATACATAAAAGAGAAAGGTGATCAAATCCTCGATGCTATGAGGACTCACCAAATCATAACTCCTTTCTCTACTATGAACCTAGCCACGGGGATGGAAGTCAATATCGTTGGACCCTACATTTGATAAGAATATAGGCAAGAGTATGCGTTAGTACAAAAATGTACTAATTATGATGTCTAGCATAAATAATCAATATTTAAGCATAACATAGACATTAGTCAACATAAGACATAGGCTATAAGCATAAGAGATATCTACATAAGTCATTAGCATATTTAATGCACATAAGTCATCATATCATAGGAGGAACACTTCTCAAGTAACCTCAACTTATTCTTGCTCAAGACTTTGGTAATCACCTCTAGTAATACATGTCAAGGAAAGCAACTCAATTAAAAATCCAAGCTAAACTATTATCATACAATCAATCTCATATAGAAACATACTTACAATACTTTCTTGAAGTAATTTTGTTTCATCATACACATGCTATTTTGATTAGGGACTTGTCCCTCTTTAGTTATTCTTACTATTCATGGTAGAGTATCTCTCTACTAGTCCAAGACATATCATCACTCATGAATGGCTATGATTTACCAATTCAAGGCTACCAAGGAAAAACACCTTATTATTTTAGACCAAGCTATCATGGGAAGCACCTTACTCATGAAAGTCCAAGCTACTCAAGGAAGGGTACTATTGCACAATCCAAGCTATCATGAAGTGGTGTGGCCTCACCAAGTCAAGCTATCATGCAAGCATTCTCTCATGCTAGTTCAAGCTACATTGGAAGGGTACGATTTCTCAATCCAAGGCTATCCATGAGTTCTACTATCTCAAGCTACCATGCATGGTCTTGTCTTACCAAGTCAACCTATTCATTAAGGGATATCACATCACTACTTCAAGCTATCATAGTTCATACATGCTTTGATTCATTTTGGGTGAGCAAGCCTTTAAACCTAGAATCATTTATCTGAGTAAACCTTTCACATCATGTTCATGATGTGTTCATAAGAATGTCCTTTCAAGCAAAACAACATTAATATCATAATCATTGACACTTTACTCTCAAATTGTTATTAAAGCATTTACATAGATTCTATTAGACAAGCATAATCTCATACATTCATAATATATATAATGTGGGTAAACCCTTCCACAACAATCCTATCTACAATTCATCAATCATATAAGATTCCCTCACAAAGCCTTAACATTCATAGTTCATCATATTAGCTTTACTCTCAAAGCCCTAGCATTCAACATTCATAACTACAAGCCTTACTCTCAAAGCATTACTTCTCATCATCATCACAGATGCCTAGATCTCAAGACATTCTAATCACATGCTTCATTCGTAAGCAATTATAATCATACATCATCATATAGGCTCAATCTCAAGAACTACTAATCATAATTCATCATGTCTACTATACTCTAATTCAATTCATGTATAGGTGCTCTACTATCAAGCAATTCATATCTATTTACTTCAATCTCAAGCCATTTATCATGTATTTCATCAATCTTAGAAGATTACACCTAAATCCTCAATTTCCCCTTTCATGGCATAAAACCAAATTTGATCAATTCTAGGTTAGAACCAAGGCTTAGGCATGGGTACATGTAAGTTCATCCTATAAACATGTTATTCAATCATAAACAATCATAATCCACTCAATTGGATCAATATTCAACATAACCCACAACATTGGAAGAAACCCTAACTAGAATTGGGGAATTCTTCTTCAAATTGTGGAATTCTAGGGGACTCCATGGATGAAAGGATTACATGGATGAATAAACCATCATACCTTGATTACAAAGCCTACCAAGCTTGGAAGAATGGAGACTTGACTTGGCCTAGCTTGAATCCTCTTCTTCTTCTTCAACTTTCTAGAGAGACAATTATTTGAGAGAAACCCAATTCTTTTGGTGAGTTTGATAGAATGACTTAAATGACTTAATTTAGGGGTCTAAATTATTTATATAGGTGGTTTAGACTAGGGTAAAATTACACCACTTAATGTCTAATTAAATCCGGAAATGACCATTAAGTCCTCAACTAACCGTCTAACAGGCCCACATACGAGACCCCACTGATGGACCGTGGATGGACTTATGGTCCATCCTAGTCGGGCGTGGTTTGGGTTCAGAGAATATGAAACTTGAGCCATAGGCCTACGGAGCCCAACCATGGGCCATGGACCAATCCACGGGCCGTGGGTCCTGGCAGTGGTTACTCTCTAACGTAAAATCTTCAGAGTGTTCATCCACGAGGTTTCCTACGGGAGGTGGGTCCAACCACGGGGCATGGATGGCCCACGTGGGTGACCCCTAGAAGTTCTAAAAATTTCTAAGCTTCCCTATTTTATATACGGGCTGTTACATGATCCAAAGGAGGAGATAATGTAACACCTCAGATTCAGAAAAGGAAATATATTCATTTCGCAACCATTTGGCGAAGTAGCTTGAGGACCCTGAATGACTAGACCCACCTCTCTTTTTTGACTTGATATGTGAGTCCAATGTTCTGTAACTTTAGGCGTGCTGGATCGAATTCGCCGTTTCATTCAGCGAATCGCCATGTTGAGCCCTCATCGCCTAATTAACTTGGTCCAAGAGTAGTTGGCTCACTGTAATTTCTTCGTGAGCTAAAGGCTCACTCGACAAGTCACCTAGTGGCCCTTGGCGAGCTCCAGCAGGTTTCAATTTTAGTTTTTAAGTCAAGGACTTCTGGGTATTTTTAGATTATTTTAATTCGATACCCTGTCGTTTTACCCTTTACCTAAAGATATATATAAGAGTTTTACCCCAAATTTAAAAAGGATTCTCTTCAAATTCACCAAAAAGAAGAAATCTCAAATATATCCCTTTCTAGAAAGCTTGAAGAAGAAGGATTCAATCTAGGGTTTCAAGTCAAGTCTCAATTCGTCCATTAAAAAATTAGCAATTGGCTTCAAAATATGGTAGTTTTCATCCATGGATTCCTTCCATTCATAGAGTTCCCAAATTCCTCTATGTTCAAAGTTAGATATCCCTAATTGAGTTAGGGTTTTCTTCAATTGTCATGGGTTCTCTTGATTATTGATTTAAATGATTGAATTGTGATCTCTTATGCATGAATTGATGAAATACTATGATTTTATGATGTTTCCCCTCTGAACCCATGTAATCTCGATGTTTTCAAGTTATGATCATATGATGTGGGACTTTGATAATGAAGGAAGAGTTTTATAAAATTAAGCATGTATTGATAGAATTACATGAATTTATGATGCAATGCATAGCTAACCCATGTTTTCTAAATGTTGATGATTGAAAGTGGATTTTGAACCTTGAAAGGTAACATATGGAATTATGCATGTTCTTATGAGATTTATGCAAATGTTTAGGATGCTTTGAGAGTAAAGTATTAATGATGATGATGTTGATGTGTTATTGAAAGGATTTTTTCATATACACATGAAAGTGTCATTGTGAAAGGTTTTCTCACATAATAAGGATTGTAAGGTTTTCTCACCTAATTGAATAAAAAATTATGAGCTATCCTAATGAAATCTATCTTAGATTTGTTATTAAATGATATATTTCCAAGGATTATTACATAGCTTGGATTGGTAAGATGACATGCCTTTCCATGGATTGTGACATAGCTTTGATTGCCTCTCCATTGACAGCATTGAATCGAAATAAGGCTAAGTTCATATGATCCAAAGCATGTGAGAAGAGTTTTCAAAAATTGAAGGATAAACTGACTTTCGCTCCGATATTCACCTTGCCTGAAGGGACTGATAGTTTTGTTGTTTATTGTGATGCCTCGAGAATTGTGTTAGGATGTGTACTTATGCAAAATGGGAAAGTTATTGTTTATGCTTCAAGGCAACTTTAGGTTCATGAAAAGAATTATCCTACCCATGATGTTGAACTAGCGGCGGTTGTTTTGCCTTAAAGAGTTGAAGGAACTACTTGTATGGTTTTTATGTAGATTTCTTCACCAATCATAAGAGTTTACAATATGTGTGAAATCTAAAGGATTTAAATCTTCGACAAAGAAGGTGGCTTGAGTTACTGAAGGATTATGATATGAGTGTTCTCTATCACCCCGGTAAAGCGAATGTGGTGGCGGATGTTCAGGTGCAGGTACTAACAAACGGTGGCCAACCACGGACCGTAGGTGGGTCCATGGTTGGGCACATCAGGAAACCCCCAGATCAGGGCGATGATGGGACCCATGAACCGTAGGTCCATCGATGCCCCGTGGTTCCAAGAAATCATCGTTGGCCCAAAAGTCTCTGACTAGACGACGACTAACCAGGATGGACCGTAGGTCCATCCACGGTCCGTCGGTTGTGGTCTCGTGGGTGGGGACCTGGGAGTCATTTTAGGGACTTAAGGGTCTTTTACTGTTTTAATTAAATCATTGTGGTGTCGTTTTGCCTAAGTCTAACCAACCTAATTAAGTATTTTTAACCCCCAAAACTCTTCATTCAAGTCATTCTCCCAAATCCCAAAAGAAAACCCAAAACTCCTCTCAAATATTCTCTCTCTGGAAGTTGGAAGAAGAAGGAAGAATTGGAGCTAGGTCAAGATCAAGTATCCCAATATTCAAGATTTTGTGGGCATTGTGACTAAGCTATGGAGTCCCCTAGAATTCCATAATTTGAAGAAGAATTTCCCCAATTCTAGTTAGGGTTTCTTCCAATGTTGTGGGTTATGTTGAATGTTGATCCAATTGAGTGGATTATGATTGTTTATGATTGAATTTGTAGGATTACATGTTTTAGGATGAAATTACATATACACATGCCTACGTTATGATTCTAGGGTAGAATTGATATGATTTGGGTTGATGCCATGAAGGGAAACTTTCTGACTCAGATATCTCCCTATAGGATTGATAAAGTATGATTAGAATTTCTTGAGATTAAAGCATGTATGATGAATATGATGTTAATTTCTTGAGATTAAAGCATATATGATGATCATGAGATGTAGTGCTTTGAGATTTAAGCCTAGACTATGAATTGTTGATTGTTAATGTTATGGTGTGGAAGAGATACTTCCCATAATGAATTGATAAGCATGATTGAATGAATGTCAAAGGTTCACTCACATGAATGATTCTAGGTTGAAAGGATTGCTCACCTAAAATGAATCTAGACTAAAAGCTTATGTAATTGATAAGGCTAGAGGTGGTTACCCTTGACCTCCATATGTAAGGATATGAGGTGATTCCCATACTCCTTAGAATTGAACAAGAGGTGAGTCCCCACTTTCTTACTATGATGAATCGACATGGAGGCGAGTACCCATGCTCCTTATGAAATGATGTGGAGGCGAGTACCCGGGTCATATGATGTGATAGTGGAGGCGAGTACACGCGGTCTAAAAGTAAGTAAGGCAAGAGGCGAATACCCATTAGCCTTCATAATCTAGGCATTGAGGCGAATCCCCATATCTTTGAAAGTAATTATGAATAATTTAATTATGTTATGAAGATGATTTTATTAGTGTTGCTAGATATTCCTTCCATGATGCAACCTTGACTAGAGGTGGATGACCTATGTCTTAGCTAAGGATAAGTGAGGTTACTTAAGGAAGTATTCCCCTTTCATTATGATGCTTATTATGTCTTGTTTATGCTTATGCCTTATGTCTTATGTTGACTAATGCTTATGCTTATGTTGTTTATGCTAGTCATCATATTTAGTACTTGATTGTACTAACACATACTCTTGCCTACATTCTTATCAAATGTAGGGTCCGGCGACATTGATTCTCAAACTCATGGCTAGCTTCGTTGTTGATCAAGGAAGTGAAGTTTTGGTGAGTCCTCATTGTGTTCGAGGATGTGATCACCATTTTCTTTTATGATTTTTTTTATGTCTTGGACTATTGTATGGGCTGTGACCCAAGGCTTTATTCATGTTGTTTAGATTGTTTGAGACAATTATGTTAGACTTCTGCTCATTTTATAAAAGACTTTAATTGTATTAAAAAGTTGTGAATTCCCGCTCATTTCTATTTTTTTGTGTTATGATATGCTAAGTGGCTTGTATGAGACCTCTTGGGGTCTTATACGCCTTGTTACATCTAGGGGGTACCCCTGGGTCGTGACAGTTGTCTATGGATAGTGTTGCTCATATCGAAGAAGATAAGAAGGAGTTCGTTCGGGATGTTCATAGATTGTTCCGGTTGGCTGTTCAGATAGTGGACTTTACCAAGGGTGGTGTTATGGTTCACAACGGTTCACAATCATCTTTTGTGACGGATGTGAAAGCTAAGCAAGGTCTTCATCTGACTTTGGTTGAATTAAAAGAGGTGGTGCTTAAAAAGTCCGTAGAGGCTTTCTTCCAAAGGGGAGATGGTGCACTTAGATACCAAGGTCATTTGTGTGGTCTTAATGTTGATGACTTGAGGGAACATATCTTGTCAGATGCCCACAGTTCTCGGTATTCCATTCACCCGGGAGTAACCAAGATGTACCATGATTTGCGGGAATTCTATTGGTGGAATGGGATGAACAAAGATATTGTGGGACTTGTGGCCAAGTGTCCTAATTGTCAATAAGTGAAAGTTGAGCATCAGAAGTCGGGAGGTTTATCACAAGACATTAGCATTCCTACATAAAAGTGGGAAGATTTAAATATGACTTTATTGTTAGTTTGCCTCGTACCTGACAACAACATGACTCGATATGGGTTATAGTAGATCGAATGAAGAAATCAGCTCATTTTATTCCCATCAAGATTTCTTATTCGGCGGAGGACTACGCTAAGTTGTATTTGAGGGAAATGGTAAAGTTGCAGGGAGTGCCTTTATCCATTATCTTCGATCGTATTACCCAATTAACTTCTCTGTTCTGGATATCTTTTCAAAAGGGTCTTGGTTCTCGTGTCAAGCTTAGTACGGTCTTTCGTCCACAAACTGATGGGCAAGCGGAGCATACTATCAAAACTTTGGAAGATATGTTGAGAGCTTGTGTGATTGATTCCAAGGTTAATTGGGATGATCACTTGCCTTTGATTGAGTTTGCATATATCTATAGTTATCACTCGAGTATTGATATGACTCCATTTGAGGCATTGTATGGTAGGAGGTGTTGATCTCCTATAGGTTGGTTTGAGGTAGGTGAAGTTTCCCTAATAGATATCGAGGTGGTACATAAGGCTATGGAGAAAGTTTGACTTATTCGAGAGAGGTTGAAAACGGCTCAAAGTCGGTAAAAGTCATATGCCGATGTAAGAAGAAAAGATCTTGAATTTGATGTTAATGATTGGGTGTATATAAAAATCTCACCCATTAAGGGTGTAATGAGGTTTGGTAAGAAAGGGAAGCTTAGTCCCCGATATGTAGGCCCATATCAGATTTTGAGGCGTATTTATAAGGTAGCTTATGAACTTGAATTGCCTAATGAATTGGCATCGATGCATCCAGTTTTTCATGTCTCCTTGTTGAAATAATGTGTTGGTGATCCAACATCTATAGTTTCATTAGAAGGTTTGGGAGTGAAGGAGAATCTTCCTTATGAAGTAGTACCGGTTGAGATTTTAGATCGGAAAGTCATGAAGTTGAGAAATAAAGAAGTTGCTACTGTGAAAGTGTTGTCGAGGAATCAGTTAGGTGAGAGTGCTACATGGGAGGCCGAGGTCGATATGATGTCCCAATATCCTCATCTCTTTCCTTCTACCCCTACTCTAGCTTGAGGTAATGAGTTCCTCTTGGTTTAGTCTTTTGGTGTCATGTGTCTTAGATATTCCTATGATTTCCTCATTTATGCATGACTACGAAAAAGCATAAGTTTTAATAAAATGAGTCAATTTTATTTGTTTCTACATGTTTATGTGCCACTGAGTATGAGTTGCATATAGACTTCATGATATGATGTTTTGAACATGTTGTAGCTTGGTGTTGATGTTTCCTCCTCGGATATGTGCATTTATGTGCTTGCATGCATGATGGGTTTCTAGTTTGAGTTCTTTTCTTCATGTGATATCTAGGATCCCATTCGAGGACAAATGTTCCCAAGGGGGAGATAATGTAACACCCCAAAATTAAGAAACAAAGAAAAGAGAGTCAAGTGGGAGGTCACCAGCCCTCCACAGAGCCAAGGCCCCCTTCATGGAGCCCCTCACGGGCCGTGAAGGGTACCACGACTCTTAGTGGTGCTCACGAAGCCCTCCAGTGGTTAGCCAAGATGGTCTCTCCTCTCATGAGCCCTTGGATGCCTCGTGAAGGGTACCACAGCTCGTGGTGGTGCCCGTGAAGGACTAGGCAGTGTGCTCCCCAAGGCAGCTTCCTCCCACGAGCCCCTAGTCGAGTCGTAAAGGCCATGATGCCTTGTTGAGTGGGTCGTGAGGCGAGGGGGTTCTTGGGGTAAGGTTTACAAGCCACTGGTCAAGGACCACAACTGCTACCACAGCCCGTGTAGTCCTTGACCGTTCATGTGGGCCTCCATCTGGACGTTCGTGTCAGCTGTAAGTTAGGGTAGTTGGGTCTTTTCCTAATTACTTTATGTTGATACTATGTCGTTTTGCCCTTACATAGAACCCCTATATAAGTGATTTTAACCCCAAAACTTACCCATTCAAGTCATTCTCTTAAATTTACAAAAAGAAAAACAAGTTCTTCCTCTCCAAAATATATCTCTCTCTAGAAACTTGAAGAAGAAGGGTTCAATCTAGGGTTTCAAGGCAATTATCCAATTCCACCATTGAAGGCAAGCTTTTGGTATTGAGGTATGATATATTTCATCCATGTATTACTTCCATTCATGGAGTTCCTAATTTCTCCTATTTTCAAAGTTAGAAATCCCCAATTTAATTAGGGTTTTCTTCTATAGTACGGGTTCTCTTGATTATTGAATTAAATGATGGAATTATGATCTCTTATGCATGAATTGATGAAATTATATGGTTTTATGATGATTCCCCATGAACCCATGTAATTCCCATGTTTTTCAAATTATGATGATATGATGTGGGTTTTGGATTATGAATGAAGAGTTTATGAAATTAATCATGTTCTTATGTAATTTATGTAAATATTTTAAGGATGCTTTGAGAGTGAAGTATCAATGATGATGTTGTTGTCGTGTTGTTTAAAGGATTTTCTCATATACACATGAAAGTATGATTTTGAAAGGTTTTCTCACATAGTAAGGGTTCTAAGGTTGAAATGTCTTCTCACCTAATTGAATCAAAGATAAGGAGTTATCCTAATGAAACATAGCTTTTTATTGGTTATTGAATGATGTCATTCCATGGATGAATTATCACTTATGACCTAGCTTGGATTGGCAAGATGATGTGCCCTTCCATGGATAATGAGGACAAGTAAGAAAATGACTATTCCGTGGGATTTGTGCTTAGCATCGAGAGGATATTGAGACTGAATATCTCCCATTAGTAGAGGTTGGGTTTCTAGAAGCAATCTTCTTATCCCTTATCTATGTGCCCCCATAGGACGATTGTCTAGATAGACATTAGCTTGTGGATCCACAATAGCTAGAAGTTCATGGTCTTTACCATGGCAAGTAGGACAACCCTTTTCGGTGTCGGAGACACTAGGGGATCATGTTATAGCTCACATGGTCTCTATGTCGGTTAAGGCTAATTACCACAATTATAATGCACTAAGGTTACTTCAAGAAGTATCTGACATGTGTTCAAAGAACTTAAAGATGTTATCTTGCATTGACCATTTTTTACGACTCATGTTTTCTAACCCTTTTTATATCATGTTTTAGCTTGGTCATTGCATGTCATGAAATGTCCTATTTTAGCATGAATGCATGGCTGTCATACTTGGTACATTTTTTGTACTAACGCATACTCTTGCATACATTTCCCTAAATGTAGGGTCCGAAAGTCAAGGAACTCAGTTTCATGGCTAGAGGTTGATCTGAGAGATTTCGAGCTTTGGTGAGTCCTCATTCTTCGAGGATGGATTTTCATTGTTTTCAGTTTTATTTCTTACTTTCTGTTTTGGACATGATGTATGGGCTAGGCCCAATTTCATTCTTATTTACTAGATGGCTAATGAGATAAGTGTCTACAATTCCGCTTTACTTTCATCAAACTTTTGGGACTTGAAATGTTGTTTGTACCTCTTTTTTTCTATTTCTTAAGTTATGAATGATAAGTTGGTTGTATGGGGCCTCTCGGGGTCCTATATGTCATGTTATACCTAGGGGTACCTTGGGTCGTGATGATTTCCTCCTCACAACGTAAACTTTCCATGAGCTTAAGTTATAAAACTTTGATCTTTAGACATGAGGAACTCATCAAGGGAGAATCAAACTTATATAACCAACAGAATGAAATGATCAAGTAACCATCCGTCGAGCGATACATCCATCCATACAAAACCTCTAACAATGCTGTCGAAATGCTAGATTAGTAGTTGTGATGGTAGATAACCCTTAAGAATGGTTCAAATAGACCTAGTGGTCCGTATATTCAACCACACATAATCGGAACATGACCTCGATGACCAGATGAATTATATGACTATTGTACAACTATAATTACCCATGGTAGCTCTTCTATAAATTCTAATAAGTAAGGTGGGACATGACGAACGACTGGAATAGTTCAAAAGCTCCAAGACAACACCAAATGTGTCATCTAAGATAACCAAGTCTGCCCAAACATCCTATCCAACCAATAGGACATCGCAAGAATTGTACATTCCTCATTTCTTTTTTTTGGTTAAAAATCAGTTATACCCTCCAATTATACTTGGAACCCCTTTTATAAATGCTATTTATCCATTTACTAGCATAACTGCTAAAGGATTTTCCGCTACTTATGAAAATAGAAATTTAAATTATACTTTTATCACTGACCCTATTTCTCGTGATATTAATGCTTTGATTAATATGAAACAAAGGCCTATTGATTCTTTGCAACTAGAATTATTTAGTATAAATATATTTGATACTTTGAAATCCACCAAAGTACAGGAAGAAATGAAATTAATTTCTGAACAAATTGCTATTGATATTTGTGCCGATCATCCTAGTGCTTTTTGGAATCGAAAAAAGCATATTGTTACTCTTCCATATGAAGATGATTTTTTTGAGAATGATATTCCTACTAAATCTCATCCTTGTCAGATGAACACCGAATTGGTAGAATTCTACAAAAAAGAAATTGATAATTTATTACAAAAGGGTTTGATAAAACCTTCAAAATCACCTTGGTCTTGTACTGCATTTTATGTTAATAATGCTGCTGAAAAAAAACATGGTGTTCCTAGATTAGTTATAAATTATAAACCTTTAAATAAATTCTTAAAATGGATAAGATATCCTATCCCCAATAAAAGATATTTGCTGTCAAGATTATATGATGCTAATATATTTTCCAAATTTGATTTAAAATCTGGTTATTGGCAGATTCAGATATTTAAAGAGCATACTTATAGAACTGCTTTAATGTTCCCTTTGAACAATATGAATGGAATGTTATGCCTTTTGGATTAAAAAATGCCCATTCGGAATTTCAGAAAATAATGAATGATATTTTTAATCCTTATTTGGATTTTATAATTTTTTACATTGATGATATTTTAGTGTTCTCTAAAACGTTTGAAACACACATCAAGCATCCTAATATCTTTAAGAAAATTGTTATACAAAAATGGTTTAGTTATTTCCAAACCGAAAATGAGTTTGTTACAAACAGAAGTTAGATTTTTAGGACATAATATCTGTCAGGATAAGATTACTCCGATTCAACGATCTATTGATTTTGCATCTAAATTTTTGGATGTTATTACTAAAAGAACTCAGTTACAAAGATTTCTGGGAAGCTTAAATTATGTATCCCCATTTTATAAAAACCATTCTCGTGATTTAGCCCATTTATATGACAGACTAAAAAAGGATTATAAACAACCTTGGACTGAAAGTCACACTAGCCTTGTTAAAAATATTAAGGAACGTGTTAAATATCTTCCTTGTTTAACTCTTGCTAATCCTGTATGGCAAAAAAATATTGAAACTGACGCTTCTAATACTGGTTACGGAGGAATATTAAAACAAATTAATAGTAATAATAAAAGTGAATATTTCATTAGATTTCACTCAGGAAAATGGACTGAAGCCCAGAAAAAATATGCTACTGTTGCTCATGAAATGCTAACAATAGTTAAATGTGTTTTAAAATTTCAAAATGATTTATATAATCAAAAGTTTTTGATAAAAACTGATGCTCAATCTGTTAAATACATGTTTAACAAAGATTTTAAACATGATGCTTCAAAATTGATATTTGCTAGGTGGCAGGCCCAACTAGCTCCTTTTGATTTCGAGATTCAATATAAAAAGGGAAGTGATAACTCTCTTCCAGATTTTCTGTCTCGAGAATATTTAAATTCATAATGAGTTTTTATACAACTGTTATTGATGAAAAAACTTTAGTTACTATTCTAAAGATAATTCCTCTTAATAAAGACCTGCAGGAATTGATAATATGTGAAATCATCAACAATATTAAAACAGAAGATTTCTTTATACATGATTATGAAGAAATTATTGATATCGATAATGATAATTATTACAGTGACTATTATGACATATCCGAATAAAGCAAAGTGTTATGTTTGCAGGATGGACCCTCGTTGGACTACCAAGGGCAGAGGTAGGAATAATAATACAAGGGGAAGATCATCCCCTGGTTCGTCCTACAGATCCTATTCTAACTCCCCAGTTATACAAATGGGAAGAAGAAGTTTGATAAACTCAAAGGTCTCTCAAAGTGAGGCTTCATCTTCAGTACATCTGGAAGATATTCCAGAAAATAGTCGGTTATACGCACAGCTACAGGCATATTTGTCTCAAAAGCAAAGTGATATTTTTGCATCAATAGCTAAAGAAGACAATGATGATATCAAGTCTTATGAAAAGTTATCAAAAAAGAAAATGATATTTTTTTTGGAAAACTCTGAAATTCAGAGAAAAGAAGAACCATGGAAGATATTCCAGCGATACCTAATCATAGGATTATATTTTCCAGGTGAGTCATACAAAACCCGATCGTATTATGAAACTATATTGATAAACACTGGTAGTGTTGAATTTCAACACTTTTCAGGCTACAATACTAGTGAGAATGTTTATAACTTCTCAAAAATAATAATTAAACAGATTATATCTGTTGAAGACTGGGGTATATCCACTATGAAAGAAAGGCAGATCAGTCTAAACAAAATTGCTATGAGTTTAACCTATTGGGACTATATTGAGGCTTTTGATAAACTCATCTATTACAATAATGATAGACATAAATACATGTGGTTTATAAAAATATGTGCAAAGATATTTGCAGGACCAATTCCTAATTGGTTTTTGAATTGGTGGTCATACCACGACCCAACTATAAAAAATTTGCCTGATCCATTTCTTAAATTATATAAAGAATGGGTTAAACTCTCACCGGACCTAAATGAGTTATACCATACAGATCATATCTGTTATATAGAAAAAATAGACCAAATTTATTTTTTCATTGAATTCTCTATTCCTTGGATTCATAAATGGACCCCAGAAGTGGGATTCACCGAGGAACAGATTCCTTGTTTAAACAGAACTTTTTATAATAATTTTTGGGACAAATTGATGAAAAAAGATCCCGAAACAAAAATATTATATGGACAAGAACTGCTGGATCTTATTGCAACAAAGATCCAAGAATATTGTATTACTCCCCAAAAGGGAATAATTGTTTATAGCTCGGTCAGACATATTGCCAGAAAAATATCCATCCAAGATGGAGATAAAGAAGAAATGATCAACAACTATTTGGAAGAAGTTAAGAGGAGTCTGCTTCTCAATATCAATCAATATGAAAAATCAGACACTTCTATGAGAAGTGAGACAAGTGATGACGTCACAGATGATATTCAAGAAGCTCAACCTAGTGAGTCAGAAAAAACTACATCAGAAGATACTCTAAGAAAAGCGGAAGATTTCCCCTGAAAACTAAAGGAAAAAGATAAACAATAGAGCCGTCTCTACAGAAAAGCCATCATCAACAGTAGATACACTGTTGATCAACAGTAGATACACTGTTAAGGGAACAGATGGGACCCAACGATACTGTACAGAGATTCGATTTTTTTTTTCTATATATAGGTTTGTTTTTTTAGGTTTGAGAGGCAGAAGTTTTAGAACCCCGCTCTCTACTTTCTCTCTCCAATTGGAAATATCTAAACTTGTAAAGTTTTTAGTTCACCGGATACTGGCTGAAAGTTAATAAAATTTTAAAGTTTGCTCATAGGCCTTGCAGTCGGCCATCTATACAGGGTATTATATTTTTCTTTTGATTTCTTCTTTTAGTATTTCTCGGATCAAAGCCGTGACTATGTCCAGCTAAAAGATTCAATATCTATGTTGATTAACTAACTTCTCTTTTATATTCACTATGAAATGTCTAGACTTTATCAAAATATAAATAAATTTATATATGGTTTGTTGATTTGGTTCCAAGATGGTGGCACAGTCAGATTCGATTCTATTTTTATTGGCTTTGTCTTTGTGACTTCGTCTAGCCAGCCGTGGTTCTAAGCCCGTTAAGGAGTTGAAAAAAGGGCTCCTATACCCGGTTAGAACTGCTAGAAACATGAGCTCAATAAAAATACGTATAAATCTTGACAGGCCCCTTGCTCGGGTAAAAGGATAGATCCTTCCATACAATTATAAAATTATATATAAATTCTTATATATTTCGATTCGAATTTATTCCCTTAGATTCGGATGCTAAACTAGAGATTGAAGTTGACTGCATGGATTACCGCCAGTCTTCAGAGATACTGTAAAACAGAACAAGAGTATACAATTGAAAATATCCAACAAATATATACAACTTACAAATTATATTTAGGAAAGCATAGGAGATACAGTGGGAAGTTTATAAGGGGAGAAGAAGAAGCTTTCAGAATATGTGGTAAATTTTTGGATGCCCCCTTTCTTCTAAATGTTTATCCTTTTATAGAGTAAGGATAAGGAGAAGAGTGCATCTTAAATGCACACTTGGAAGATTGAGATTTTGCCGAAAATACAGTAGCCGATAATGATGGTCTTCTTTTTCTAGATTCCTTTTAGGAACAGTAAGTTGCTATTTTAAAAAAGCAATTGGTTACTTTTCTAGATTCCTTTTAGGAACAGTAAGTTGCCTCTTGGTAAAGCAATTCTGGTTCTTTGAACCTTTGCTTTTTCAAAGGTTATTCTCCTGTTCTTAGTAGGAGTCAAGATAAGCTGCTGCTAGTCCCGTAGGGTCTAGCATGTCTCCATGATCATTTTCAGAAGTAACTTCTTCTAAGAGAAGCATAATGTATTCTTCATTGGACTGATTATCGTCCATCTCTTTGAGGGCTTTCTTTAATCTTTCTTTAAGCACATTCTTTGATGGCGAGGCTGCTTTAGGCGATACATTGACTGGAGTTTTGGATATCACTTTAGGAGTCCATCCTCGAATTTTGATCTCTTTGGAGAGATATTTAATTCTGTCTGACTCTGTTTTATCAAAGTTCCAAGATATAATATAAGAAATTCTTTACTTAATAAAATATTTACACATTTTAATGTGTTCTGGGAATGTAGAAATTTCTTCCTTGTTCTGAAATTCATCAAACCCGTTGAGAAATTATTGAGGAAGAATATCTCTATTTCCTCCAAAATAGCTCCACCATTCATAGAATCATCTGGGGATGACTGTTTTGACCATGTCTGAACAATACTTGACAAACCAGGTGTGTCCTGGTCTGATATACAAAAAGTTAAACCATGCATTCTTGTAATCAAGCCACTTATAAGTCTGAGGCTTATGGGGCATTGACAACGTGATGGGAGTAAGGAGGTGGTCTGTATACCATTCAGATGGACACAGGACTCTTTTGATGGTGAACCTAGAGTAGCTGACATACTCTGGATTCTTATCACTCATGGTGTGTTCAATGATAATAGACTCTATGTCTACTAGTATAGCTTCGAAGTATCTTTGGGTTTTGAGTGGATTATCTGTATCCACAAAATTGTTGCTCAAGTATACCGGCTTAATAAGACTAATAATAGGAACTCCTTCATACTGTTTGTCTATAGCCAGTATTGGTAAAACTTGTTTTGTCAAGAATTCAAATTCTTCTTTTGGGGGAGACATATCAGGGTTCTTTCCTGACGATGGTTTGACTGCTTGTGCAAAGGTTTCAGGGGCCTTCATTGTATAACTTTCTTTGGTGTGTACCAAAGAAGATGTTGTTCCTTCCTCGATCTTTTGATTGATCAACTTGGTAGGTGTAGTTACTTGTAATCTTGGGTAATCTGCTAGAGCAGTATACCTGTTTTGGAATACTATGTCCATCTTAGAATTTGTCCCTGATGGAACGGTTGGTTTTTCCTGAAGTAATCTTGGGAGAGGGATTTCGAATGGTCTAGCCATTTGTTGCCTCTTTTGAGGTGAATCTGGCTTTAGGGGCCTCATACTGGGCCTCATTGTTTTCCTGTAAAAATTCTCTTGTTAAGAAATCTGGGAGTGAGTTGTTTTCTCCTTTTATAAAGTTGATTTGAAAATCAAAGCTTGATAGTAGAGCTTGCCATCTAGCAAATATTTGTTTTGAGACAAGATTTTTCACATCTTTTTGTAAAATTTCTTTAGCAGATTTGCAATCTACTCTAAGTAAAAATTCTTTGTTAATTAAGTCGTCTTGAAATTTAGTGATACATAGCACTATAGATAAGACTTCTTTTTTAATAGTAGAGTAATTTTTTTGGGGGAAATTCCAGATTCCTGAGGTAAAACGAACAAGTTGTTCATGAGACTCAGAGTTGACTCTTTGTTTGAGGATTCCTCCATAACCAATGTCAGAAGCATCTGTTTCAACAATCATAATGGCATCAGGATTAGGGATACCTAGACATGGGACACTCTGGACCAAAGCTTTGACTTGGATGACAGCTTTAGTTTGTTCATGACTCCAAGGGATAGGACTTTTCCTAAGACGTTTATATAAAGGTTCGCAAACCTGTCTAATTTTAGGAATAAAATCTGCAACGTAATTAAGACTTCCTAAGAAACTTTAGAGTTGGGTTTTGTCAGTAATCTCATTGGGGAATTTGGAAGAGAACTCTATGGCTCTGCAAATGGGTTTGTAAGCACCTTGATAGAGGTCATGGCCTAAAAACATGATGGTTGTTTGGAATAGCTTAATTTTCTTAGCACTAACAACCAACCCATTATTCTTTACAATCTTGAAGAAAGTATTGAGATGTTTCAAATGTGAATCAATAATTTTAGAAAATATTAACACATCGTCTATGTAAACAATAGACATATAATTGTAATCATTAAATATCGAATTCATGATATTTTGAAATTCGGACGGAGCATTCTTGAGTCCGAAAGGCATGACATTCCATTCATATTGCCCAAAAGGGACATTGAAAGTAGTTTTGTATTTATATTTTTCAGAAATTTGGATTTGCCAAAAACCTGATTTCATGTCGAATTTGCTATAAATATTAGCTTTAAAAGTTCTTTTTAAAAGATCTCTTTTGTTAGGTATTGAGTACCTAATCAATCTTAAAACAAAATTAACAGGTTTGTAATTTATAACAAATCTAGGTGCTCCTCTTTGTTTTTCAGCATTTTTGTTGACATAGAAAGCAGAGCAACTCCATGGTGATCTAGAAACTCTAATGATTTTATTTTTTAAAAGAATATCGATTTCTTTTTTACAAAATTCCGTTATTTATAGATTTATTTGAATGGGCCTTGCTTTAGTAGTAATGGCCTGTTAATTGAATCCTTCAATGTATGAGAGTTCAACAATATATCTTTTTCTTTCCCAAAAAGCATTTGGAAAATCTGAGCATATTTATTGTTCAAAATGTTTTTGAAGATTGGCTATTTTAGTAACTGTCTCCGGGGTTTTTAAAATCTGCTCGATTTTCTTAACTCGAATTTCATCCTTTAAGAAGGTGATATTTTGAGAGAGATTATTGATACGGAAAACTGTATTTTTCCTGATAAAATTACTTTCATCTAGTGAAAAGGTTTTGACAAATGGAAAATGCAAATCTTTTCCAAGAATAGTGGTTTTAATACCATTCAAATCAGTACAATAAGGTTTCATCTGAGTGATAAAAGGAATTCCAAAAATGATATCTTTATTGATATCTTCAGTAATAACAAAGTCATTTGTCAAGCAAATACCATTATTACAAATATGGGCTTTTGAAAGCTTATAATTGATTTTTAAAAGTTCTCCTGTAGCGGAGTATAATTTTGAATAATTTTTTTGTAAATACTGAATGAGAATAATACCTTTTACTATACGGTTCCGATCTGCACCACTGTCAAGCAAAGTAATTTTGTTAATAACAAAATGTTTATTGACTACTATACGAACAGGGATATGGTGAATCTGAGGTCTGACTGAAGAAATGATAGTTACTCCTGGAGCTTCAGAAGTAGAAGGGGAATTACCAGTTTTGGTGAAGAACGGTTCAGCGAAATAGTCATTGTTGATATTGGGAGGATCAATATCATTAGAGGATTCATGATCAAAATCGTGGTTTTGTATGGCAGCCTTCTTGAGGATCTGTTCTATAAGGATATCATTTTCAACTTTTCCGAGTCTAAAATTGATATTTCGGATTTCTTCTTTGAGACTATAAATCTCATGACGAAGATCGGAAATAGAGGGTTCAGACTGTTTGTCTGCGCGATTCATGATTTGTTTCATGCTAAAGGGTTCAACAACTGGCCTGGGTTTTGGTTTGTCAGTGTTGAGAATGAGATTCTTAAGTTATAGAAGAAAACGTTTTCTTGCCTCTTCATCATTGATATGTTGGATGACATCAAAGAGAGCTTTTTTTGAGTCATTAGAAAGGACTCTGATTTTTTGAGGAGTACTGTCGCAAGTGCAAAAAGCTTCAGTACAATTGCAATCTTTGCCTGATTGGCTGTTATTAGTTTCCTAGTTGAGATCAATATCTTCATCATCAATGCATTCATCTGTAGAGTGTGAGGATTCAGAGAAAGGTTCATCAAGAATGGAAAGGAGTTTTTCTTTGGTGTCTTCGTCAGTACCAAGGAAGTTGATTTTCTTCTTCTTGGTCTTGGATCGACATTCGCTGGATTTATGTCCAGTTTTGCCACATGTCCAACAGACATGAAGTTTAGAATCTTTGGGCCTCTTGGACCTGGATTTCTTTCTGCTTTGTTTGGTTGAATCTTTTCGTCAAGAACTAGTTCGATGAGACTTCTTGATTTTCTTATCTTTCTTTACTCGATCAAGAGGAGTAATAAAGCTGAAGTCTTGACAGAAGCTTCCCAATTCTCTTCTAGAGGAAGATTGCTCTTTCTTGAGCTGATGCTTGAGTTTGATATCCATGCAGAGTTCAAGCCCTAAGATGTTGATAGTACTGACTAGGTCTCCGTAAGTCAATTGACTATAAGGAATACGACCATCATTACGGTCTTGGATTTTGGTTCTGACTTTATCAGCAAAGAGAGGAGGAAAACCGCTTATGAAGCGCTCTTTCCAGAAATCCAAATGACAGTCAGGACGAATCATAACTTTGCTGAAGAAATCATGTTTATATCTGATGAAGTCATCTAGGGTAGGACAACTGAGGTAGTTCAGGATTTGGAGACTCCTATCCTGAAAGAGTTTGGGATCGCCAGTGAAATGTTTAGCGATATGATAGAGAAGTGTGGCACAAGCATCTTCTCTAGTAATTTGAGACGTGGTCTCAGAGGTTCCTTCTGTTTTGAAGATAGTTTCTGTCGCAGAAGCATTGTAAATGTGTTGCTTGGTCTCATCGTTGCAGTAGTTGTCCCACCAATGTTTTAACATGTCGGTGAATCCAGCAGCAATCATAATAGCAGCTTATTTATCAGTAGAGTTCCTTATTTTATAGGCTGTGATTGCTACTCCCATCTCGTGGAGTTTGTTGTAGATTTGATGTTCAGCTAGGCCATCAATGTTCCATTAAGTGATGCCTCTTCCTTCATGAGAAGAAGTGGACAGGAAAGCATTTTCCTCATACTGAAGGTCAGGGAAAGAAGGAAGACTAAGATAATTTTTCCTGTTGTGAAAATGATCAGTAGTCAGTTTATGAAGAAGAGAATTTTTTTCCTGGAGGGTAGAAACTTTCTTCTGGGTTTTTCCATCTTTGGTGGAAATATTGAAATTGGAAAGTTGTTCATTGATTTTGTCAATAACATTTCTGGAGATTACAAAGGTGTCTTTAAATTTAGGAATTTTTTCCCTGCAGAACTCGTGAGTTTAAACCCTGGTTAGGTTGAATGTTCTGGCTGGAAGAAGTTGAAGATGGAATAGGTATTCTACTTATGGAAGGTTTGGAATATTTAATTTGTTTAGAAATGGCATGGAGAATTTGGTTGGAGTAGTTATTCTGTTCAACTACTCGATCAATGTTTGCAGAAGTGACAAATCCAGTAGGTTTATCAGTCTTATTTTTGAAAGGAGAGGCTTTGATAATAGTCCCAACTATGGGGATGTTGAGACCTTCAAGAGGAGGGGTAGTGGATTCAACAACTTAGTTGGACGTCATATACCATTTCTTAATGATGACTTGGAGGGATTCGACTTGAATATCCATTTTGCCTGTCATCTCAAACCATTTAAAGAATTCAATTTTGCAACCTATTCTTCTCATGTCTGCCATTCATGAATCTCTGAAGGCTTCACTTTGTTGAAGAGCATAGGTAGCAACATACCATTTTCTCTTTGTTTGGTTGTCAGGATGAGTCCAGAGTTTATGAAGGATATTCTAGTCAGGAATAAATGTGTCACCTGTCTTCAGCATCGTGATCCATCCTAGTTTTTCCACCTGAGGGGGTGCCATATCACTAGCAGTAAGGCTAGTGGGAAATCTTGATAAAAGACTTTTGGGGTTTCTCCCGAAAAATCCACTCTAGTGACTCTTCCTTTGTCATTATCGACAGGGATGGTTTTTGCTTCTGCTTCCTCCGGGGTTTTTGAAGAAGATGGTGGTCTGGGAACGGGTCTCGAAGGATATGAAGTCGAAGGACCAGACCAGGATGACCTTCTATGTGATGAAGATCTTGTAACAGAATTGTCAAGAAATTTGAGTTTTATAGATCCATCGGGGAACTGAATGACTCTTTCAATTTGAGATCTCTCAAAGTGAGACGAGAAAGGTTGGGTTATGGCCTCAAAACGCCAATCATTGCTGGAAAGTACATCATTCCATTTGAGAATTCTAGGAACAAAGATAGTACTATGTTAATGGTTGGCTTCCATGAGCATAGTTACACCTTTCTGGCTCTCAATACGAGCCTTTGGTGCAAGAGTGGTTTTCATAAGCCGGTAATATACTTTATAGATAATAGCTATCTCACGATTATTGGCTTTGCTGTTTAAATTCTTAGTTTTGACATTGAGTGTCAAGGAATCCATGATATTAGGATCATTAATGTCAACTGAAAAGTTGGGATAACAATTAAAGTATACCGGGCCATTGGGCCAATGAGCCATTGGTATCATTGGAAACCATGACATTAGGATGGCTCACACAGTTAGGAAAGAATGAAGACCTCACACCTAGTATAGAAACAGAATATAGGAACATGATAGATGAAATAATATTCTTATACATACGAACATCTTAAAGAAAATTATAGAAATACTTTTTAAAATAAATTTTCCATGCCTTTAGACAGTATATGTGCTTATCTGCTCATGCTAAGTACGTATACTGCCAATATAGCTCCTAAGTATGTACGTATACTGCCAACTCAGTTGCCCGAATGCTACGTACGTATACTGCCAACATGGCTCTGATACGTACGTATACTTCTGGGCTTTTCCATCTTTGTCCGACGGTACGTATACTGCTAAGTACGTATACTCCTTGGGGGACGGAGGATAGAGGCGAGCGAGAGAGGGAAGAGAGTGGAAGAGAAGCAAATCATATATGTATATCAGTTAGATAATACTATACATGTAACTGGTATACATGTGTATTTGTATATCTAGCGAGCGAGATTGGGAGAGGGAGGAGAGGCAAGCGAGATTGGGAGATGGAGGAGAGATGTGAGTGAGAGACGACAATAATTTGTATAATTTGCATCACATTTATATAATTCGCGAGTACATTTGGATAATTCACATGTTTTTGTATAATTGAGTAATACGAAGTCTGAAATTATAAAAATATTATGAAACTTAAAATAACGAATTGATACAAACATAAACATATGAACTTTATATAATTATACAAATTATACTACACAAAAAACATTATATAAATTATATCATACAAAATATGAAAACTACACGTTTATACAAACTTTAAAAAGTTATACAAAAAATGATTGAATGTATATGGTGATAAAACTTAAAAACCAAAGGAAATCATCATTTGCAAATACAAATCATCGTATACAAATACATATTAAATGAAGAATTTTTAAGTTGTGAATTATACAAAAGTGGGGAATTACACAAACATGTGTAATTATACAAACTTAAAGTCAGCCCATATAATTGATGGTTAATGTTAGTCGCAAGTGATAATTATAGAAAACTATAGCAATGATGACTAATTAAATAGTATAAATTTACTTAGCCGCGTAATTTTTTAATTTATTTAATATCCTATGCCACTTGGCCCATAGGTAGAAATAAAATTAATAAAATTCAGGAAGTTTTGTTCATAATTATTTAATTTAGAAAATAGAAGAGTGCAAAGGAGAATGACAGCAAGCGCCTCTTTGAAGGAGGATCGACTGCTTCATGTAAAACATCAACAAATTTTACGATTATCCTATGCATCTTAATGATTGGGTGAGGATTTATATTATTATAATATTAATATTTTAGATAAAGAATTGAAAGGTGCAACTTGAGGAATGTAACGATTGAAAGGTTCATAACCAGTTGGCTTCAATTTTAATTAGTACTATTTGTTATCTTATTATAAATTAAGTTTTGAAATATTGATATATGTAATTAAATATTAGGTGTACTGCATTATTTTAATTCCATTAAAGTTATATTATTTTGAGGAATTAAGACTTAACCCTAGGCTTGAATTTAAGAAATATAGGATTCAACCTATTAATTAAGATCACGGTTTAAAGTAGATTATATAATTGAGCGTGTTTACTTACAAATTATAAATACTTGATAGATTGGAAACGTTCTAAGGCATTGAGGAAAGGAAAAGTATTGGGGAATTAGCTTTCTTTATTTTGGTTAGTGAAGGTAGGTTATGGTTTATTCTATATTATAGAGAGACTTTTAAGAATGATTGATACTAATTGAGGAATTCTGTGAAATTTTCTATGTACCTTATTGTTGTGGTTTGGATGATTTATGTGTTGTTGTGATTGGTCTGTAATCCCAAGACCACGGGATCAATAATCTTGAACTTGTTCTATTAAAGTTATGTCTTGAATAAAGAAGTCTTGATCAAATAGTGTTAAGGAAATGGAAAGTGATGATACAGAATAATAGATTAACTACATTGTTGGATCAGGAGCCACGAGCCGGCACGATATATTTGAATTGGGTTCCACGAGCTGGCATGATATATTTTTATCAGGTCCCACGAGCTGACATGATATATTTTTATCAAATGCCATGAACTGGCATGATAGATTTGGATGAGGTGCCACGAGCCGATATGATATTATTGGATCGGGTGTCACGTTCTGGCACAATAATATTAAAAGAAAAAATATTAAATTAACTTAATATACTCAATCTCAAAGAACTCATTTTCCAAAAGAGTGTGGTGTGGAGGGATGAGTTCTCATATGTGTTCTTTATATTGTGGGTTGATTACGTGTTTGCTTCAGTATTGTTGCCACTTGTTCAATAAAACGGAACAAGAGTATACAATTGAAAATATCCAACAAATATATAAAACTTACAAATTTTATTTAGGAAAGCATTAAAGCATAGGAGATACAGCGGGAAGTTTATAAGGGGAGAAGAAGAAGGTTTCAGAATATGTGGTAAATTTTCTGATGCTCCCTTTCTTCTAAATGTTTATCCTTTTATAGAGTAAGGATAGGGAGAAGAGTGCATCTTAAATGTACACTTGGAAGGTTGAGATTTCTCCGACACTACAGTAGCCGATAATGATGGTCTTCTTTTTCTAGATTCATTTTAGGAATAGTAAGTTGCTTTTTTTAAAAAGCAATTGGTTACTTTTCTAGATTCCTTTTAGGAACAATAAGTTGCCTCTTGGAAAAGCAATTCTGGTTCTTTGAACCTCTGCTTTTTCAAAGGTTATTCTCCTGTTCTTAATAGGAGTCAAGATAAGCTGCTGCTATTCCCGTAGGGTCTAGCATGTCTCCATTATCATTTTAAGATGTAACTTCTTCTAAGAGAAGCATAATGTCTTCTTCATTGGACTGATCATCGTCCATCTCTTTGAGGGCTTTCTTTAATCATTCTTTAAGCACATTCTTTGATTGTGAGGCTGCTTTGGGCGATACTTTGACTGGAGTTTTGGATATCACTTTAGGAGTCCATCATCGAATTTTGATCTCTTTGAAGAGATATTTAATTCTGTCTGACTCTGTTTTAGCAAATTTCCAAGATATAATAGAAGAAATTTTTTTCTTAATAAAATATTTACACATTTTAATGTGTTCTGGGAGTGTAGAAATTTCTTCCTTGTTCTGAAATTCATCAAACCTGTTGAGAAATTGATGAGGAAGAATATATCTATTTCCTACGAAATAGCTCCACCATTCGTAGAACCATCTGGGGATGACTGGTTTGACCATGTCTGGACAATACTTAACAAACCAAGTGTGTCCTGGTCTGATATACAAAAAGTTAAACCATGCATTCTTGTAATCATGCCAGTTATAAGTCTGAGGCTTATGGGGCATTGACAACGTGATGGGAGTAAGGAGGTGGTCTGTATACCATTCTGATGGAGACATGAGTCTCTTGATGGTGAACCTAGAGTAGCTGACATACTCTGGATTCTTATCACTCATGGTGTGTTCAATGATAATAGACTCTGTGTCTACTAGTATAACTTCGAAGTATCTTTGGGTTTTGAGTGGATTATCTGTATCCACAAAATTGTTGCTCAAGTATACCGGCTTAATAAGACTATTAATAGGAACTCCTTCATACTGTTTGTCTATAGCCAGAATTGGTAAAACTTATTTTGTCAAGAATTCAAATTCTTCTTTTGGGGGAGACATATCAGCCTTCTTTCCTGACGATGGTTTGACTGCTTGTGCAAAGGCTTCAGGGGCCTTCATTGTATAACTTTCTTTGGTTTGTACCGAAGAAGATGTTGTTCCTTGTTCGATCTTTTGATTGATCAACTTGGTAGGTGTAGTTACTTGTAATTTTGGGTAATCTGCTAGAGCAGTATACCTGTTTTGGAATCCTATGTCCATCTTAGAATTTGTCCCTGATGGAACGGTTGGTTTTTGCTAAAGTAATCCTGGGAGAGGGATTTCGAATGGTCTAGCCATTTGTTGCATCTTTTGAGGTCAATCTGGCTTCAGGGGCCTCATACTAGGCCTCATTGTTTCCCTATAAAAATTCTCTTGTTAAGAAATCTGGGAGTGAGTTGTTTTCTCCTTTTATAAAGTTGATTTGAAAATCAAAGCTAGATAGTAGAGCTTGCCATCTAGCAAATATTTGTTTTGAGACATGATTTTTCACATCTTTTTGTAAAATTTCTTTAGCAGATTTGCAATCTACTCTAAGTAAAAATTCTTTGTTAATTAAGTCGTCTTGAAATTTAGTAGTTTTTTATTTATCTTTTTCAGAAATTTGGATTTGCCAAAAACCTGATTTCATGTCGAATTTGCTATAAATATTAGCTTTAAAAGTTCTTTTTAAAAGATCTCTTTTGTTAGGTATTGGGTACCTAATCCATCTTAAAACAGAATTAAGAGGTTTGTAGTTTATAACCAATCTAGGTGCTCCTCTTTCTTTTTCAGCGTTTTTGTTGACATAGAAAGCAGAGCAACTCCATGGTGATCTAGAAACTCTAATGATTTTATTTTTTAAAAGAATATCGATTTCTTTTTTACAAAATTCCATCATTTCTTGATTCATTTGAATGGGCCTTGCTTTAGTAGTAATGGCTTGTTCATTGAATCTTTCAATGTATGGGAGTTCAACAATATGTAGTTTTCTTTCCCAAAAAGAATTTGGAAAATCTGAGCATATTTCTTGTTCAAGATGTTTTTGAAGATTGGCTATTTTAGTAACCATCTCCGGGGTTTTTAAAATCTTCTCGATTTTCTTAACTCGAATTTCGTCCTTTAACAAGGTGATATGTTGAGAGAGATTATTGATACGGAAAACTGTATTTTTCCTGATAAAATTACTATCATCTAGTGAAAGGGTTTTGACAAATGGAAAATGCAAATCCTTTCCAAGAATAGTGGTTTTAATAGCATTCAAATCAGTACAATAAGGTTTTCTCTGAGTGATAAAAGGAATTCCAAGAATGATATTTTCATTGATATCTTCAGTAATAACAAAGTCATTTGTAAAGCAAATACCATTATTACGAATATGGGCTTTTGAAATCTTATAATTGATTTTTAAAATTTCTCCTGTAGCGGAGTATAATTTTAAAGTACTTTTTTGTAAATACTGAGTGGGAATAATTCCTTTTACTATGCAGTTACGATCTGCACCACTGTCAAGCAAAGCAATTTTGTTAATAACAAAATGTTTATTGACTACTATACGAACAGCAATATGGTGATTCTGAGGTCTAACGGAAGAAATGACAGTTACTCCTTGAGCTTCAGAAGTAGATGTGGAATTATCAGTTTTGGTGAAGAACGGTTTAGCGAAATGGTCATTGTTGATATTGGGAGGATCAATATCATTAGAGGATTCATGATCAGAATTAGTGTTTTGTATGGCAGCCTTCTTGAGGATCTGTTCTGTAAGGATATCAGTTTCGACTTTTCCGAGTCTAAAATTGATATTTCGGATTTCTTCTTTGAGACTAGAAATATCATGACGAAGATCGGAAATAGAGGGTTCAGACTGGTTGTCTAAGCGATTCATGATTTGTTTCATGCTAAAGGGTTCAACAACTGGCCTGGGTTTTGGTTTGTCAGTGTTGAGAATGAGATTCTTGAGTTATAGAAGAAAACATTTTCTAGCCTCTTCATCATTGATATGTTGGATGACATCAAAGAGAGCTTCTTTTGAGTCATTAGAAAGGACTCTGATTTTTTTAGGAGTACTGTCGCAAGTGCAAAAAGCTTCAGTACAATTGTAATCTTTTCCTGATTGGCTGTTATCAGTTTCATAATTGAGATCAATATCTTCATCATCACTGCATTCATCTGAAGAGTGTGTGGAGTCAGAGAAAGGTTCATCAAGAATGGAAAGGAGTTTTTCTTTGGTATCTTTGTCAATACCAAGGAAGTTGATTTTCTTCTTCTTGGTCTTGGATCGACATTCGCTGGATTTATGTCCAGTTTTGCCACATGTCCAATAGACATCAAGTTTAGAATCTTTGGGCCTCTTGGTCTGGGATTTCTTTCTGCTTTTTTTGGTTGAATATCTTCGTCGAGAACTAGTTCGATGAGACTCCTTGATTTTCTTATCTTTCTTTACTCGATCAGGAGGAGTAATAAAGTCGAAGTCTTGACAGAAGCTTCCCAATTCTCTTCTAGAGGAAGATTGCTCTTTCTTGAGCTGATGCTTGAGTTTGTTATCCAAGCAAAGTTCAAGCCCTACGATGTTGATAGTAATGACTAGGTCTCCGTAAGTGAATTGACTATAAGGAATACAACCATCATTGCGGTCTTGGATTTTGGTTCTGACTTTATCAGCAAAGAGAGGAGGAAGACCGCTTATGAAGCGCTCTTTCCAGAAATCCAAATGACAGTCAGGATGAATCATAACTTTGCTCAAGAAAGCATATTTATATCTGATGAAGTCATCTAGGGTAGGACAACTGAGATTGATCAGGATTTGGAGACTCCTATCCTAAAAGAGTTTGGGCTCGCCAATGAAATGTTTAGCGATATGATAGAGAAGTGTGGCACAAGCATCTTCTCTAGTAATTTGAGACGTGGTGTCAAAGGTTCCTTCTATTTTGATGATAGTTTCCGTCGCAGAAGCATTGTAAATGAGTTGCTTGGTCTCATCGTTGCAGTAGTTGTCCCACCAATTTCTTAACATGCCGGTGAATCCAGAAGCAATCATAATAGAACCTTCTTTATCAATAGAGTTCCTTATCTTATAGGCTGTGATTGCTACTCCCATCTCGTGGAGTTTGTTGTAGATTTGATGTTCAGCTAGGCCATTAATGTTCCATTCAGTGATGCCTCTTTCTTCATGAGAAGAAGTGGACAGGAAAGCATTTTCCTCATACTGAAGGTCAGGGAAAGAAGGACGACTATGATAATTTTTCCTGTTTTGAAAACAATCATTAGTCAGGTTATGAAGAAGAGAGGTTTTTTCCTGGAGGGTATAAACTTTCTTCTGGGTTTTTCCATATTTGGTGGAAATATTGAAATTGGAAAGTTGTTCATTAATTTTGTCATTAACATTTCCGGAGATTTCAAAGGTGTCTTTGAATTTAGGATTTTTTTCCCTGCAGAACTCGGTGTGTTTAAACCCTGGGTTAGGTTCAATGTTCTGGCTGGAAGAAGTTGAAGATGGAATAGGTCTTCTACTTATGAAAGGTTTGGAATCTTCAATTTGTTTAGAAATGGTATGGAGAATTTGGTTGGAGTAGTTATTCTATTCAACTACTCGATCAATATCTGTAGAACTGACAAATCCAGTAGGTTTATCAGTCTTATCCTTGAAAGGAGAGGCTTTGATAATAGTCCCAGCTATGGGGATGTTGAGACCTTCAAGAGGAGGGGTAGTGGATTCAACAACTTTGTTGGACATCGTATACCATTTGTTGATGATGACTTGGAGGGATTCGACTTGATTATCGATTTTGCCTGTCATCTCAAACCATTTAAAGAATTCGATTTCGAAACCTATTCTTCTCATATCTGTCATCCATGAATCTCTGAAGGCTTCTCTTTGTTGAAGAGCCTAGGTAGCAACATACCATTTTCTCTTTGTTTGGTTGTCAGGATGAGTCCAGAGTTTATGAAGGATATTCTGGTCAGGAATAAATGTGTCACCTATCTTGAGCATCGTGATCCATCCTGGTTTTTCCGCCTGAGGGGGTGCCATATCACTAGCAGTAGGGCTAGTGGGGAGATCTTGATAAAAGACTTTTGGGATTTCTCCAGAAAAATCCACTCCAGTGACTCTTCCTTTGTCATTATCGACAGGGATGGTTTCTACTTCTGCTTCCTCCAGGGTTTTTGAAGAAGATGGTGGTCTGGGAACGGGTCTCGAAGGATATGAAGTCGAAGGACCAGACCAGGATGACCTTCTATGTGATGAAGATCTTGTAACAAAATTGTCAAGAAATTTGAGTTCAATAGATCTATCGGGGAGCTGAATGACTCTTTCAATTTGAGATCTCTCAGAGTGAGACGAGAAAGGTTGGGTTATGGCCTCAAAACGCCAATCATTGCTGGAAAGTACATCATTCCATTTGAGAAGTCTGGGAACAAAGATAGTACTATGTTCATGGTTGGCTTCGATGAGCATAGTTACACCTTTTTGGCTCTCAATACGAGCCTTTGGTGCAAGAGTGGTTTTCATAAGCGGGTAATATACTCTATAGATAATAGCTATCTCACGAGTATTGGCTTTGCTGTTTAAATTCTTAGTTTTGACATTGAGTGTCAAGGAATCCATGACATTAGGATCATTAATGTCAACTGAAAAGTTGGGATAACAATTAAAGTATACTGGGCCATCGACAAGGTTACTCTGTACGACACCAAGTAAAGAATCATCAAAATTAAGAAAACGGTTATCTCTAAGGAGGACACAGATAGGAATATCTAAGCCTTTCCTAAAAAGAGGCTTAACAACCACTTGGACTTAACCAATATGAAAATAATTATAATCTATTTTATAACGATTAATATCATTATCTTTTAGCAGACGAATAATTTCTAAAGAATTATTAATAGCAATGGTAGATTCATAGGTCTTAATATTATGCCTAGAAATGAAACTGAAATTACCTAGATGGTAAATCTTTTTAAAAGGTTCTTCTGGTATATTTCAGTTTTGAAGATCATTTTCAAGTTTAGCAATCTTAGTTGTTTGAGAGGATAAATTAACACTGTTTAAAATATGCTGGTTATTTTCCATAAGATTTGAAAATATTGTCTTAAGGACTTATAGGGCAAAAAATTTCAACAAGTATAACAATAAAATACAATAAGAAAGCAAGTATGTCTGGATTATTAAATAATATATCAAATATCCAAATAAAGTTTCTAAGGGAGGGTCTCTTTGTTTTACATCTGTTCTTTCCTAGATTTATCTTGGCTACGGGATCACCTATTAACAGGTCTAAACGCCCACCTGGCTTCGACGACCTTACAATCGGGCTAGCCAACGTAGTATTATTCGATTACCTCACACACTTAGGAAAGAATGAACACCTCACACCTAGTATAGAAACAGAATATAGGAACATGATAGATGAAATAATATTCTTATACATACGAACATCTTAAAGAAAATTATAGAAATACTTTTTAAAATAATTTTGCCATGCCTTTAGACAGTATATGTGCTTAGCTGCTCATGCTAAGTACGTATAATGCCAACATGGCTCTGATATTGATCTCAATTATGGGATGTTGAGACCTTCAAGAGGATTTTAGGTATACGTACTTATACTGCCAACATGGCTCTGATTTCAACTTTATAAACATCAAGGCCTTTGTTGAACATATAGATCAATGCACCATGCAACTTTGCTCCCTGCATATGCGAACAACCTAAAAAATAGAATAGAAGTTTAGCAGCTAAATCATAAAAATTATAGGAAAGAGAGAAAAAAATTAAAATCCAACCTATAGTGGATGTTTTATGTCATTCATGCAACTTTCTCCTATTTTCGGTCAACTATCATTTTCATTCATTTCTTATTAATGAGAACCTTTATGTGTGGTTATAAAGAGGTAATCATAAATTTTTACATATAAAACGAGTAGCAATACGTGATTGAAATCAAGGGACAACATTTCCATGTGGAGAACACATTGTTCAACACATTGTAACCAACCTTTAGTGCTATAATGTCCACTACTGCTTGCATTATCTTCAACAATAACATATCACAGTAAATAAACATTTATATTATAACCCTTTATAAATGAATGAAAAATCAAGTGCCGAATAATATGAGGCATTAAACACCACAATCAAAAAATTAATAAATTAAAACCTACCTCAGGCGATAATGATCCTAGCATGTGTTTCAATATATAGGACTCTAGAAGCTCCAAAAATGTATTTCTACATGGTAACATATAATTTTCCCATACTCAAAATAATACAATGTATGGGTCCACGAACAGTCACTGGACCAGGTCCCTTGATAGAAAATAAATGCATAGAGTCAACAACACAAAATAAAATAAACACAACAGTTTTATGTGGAAATCCCCTTGCACAAGGGATGAGAAAACCATGACATGTACTCATAGATTATTCAACCAAACTCCATTTAACTGTAAAAGGAGCGAAGATTCAGATTAAAAACTCTTATAACCTAGGAATTAAAAATCTTTAGTTCCTTCCCACTTACTGTAGCAACTCTACTACCAGTAACTTCTAGCAATAACTCTATTGCCTACTAAACCAACTAACTCTAGTCGATCTAGACTTCACGAACCCAACATAGCTAACCCTAGCTAATCTTTGTTGTGTTCTAATATGAAAAAAATTATTTACTACCTTTGTAACTTAGGAATAGATGTTACGAGATTTCTCACTGAATATACAAATTCTAGCAGTAACTTATAACAAAGATAACTCTATCAAGTTTTGCGGCTGTTCTTGACCATTATTCCGTTAAGAGAGGATTTTGCTTTTTGAAAATTCAATTTTGCACAAACTTATGTGTGATAATGGCGAATAGACATATTATAGGATGAGTGAAAAAACACAAAAAAATCTCATTCGCGTAGGGCCTAGTGTACAATGGGAGTTGCGCACCAACCATAGTAGGCTTTTTGACAGCTGTAGTGTTTCTGCACGGAATTCTAAGTCTCGTCAAGGATCAGGTCCAAAGTTTGTTTAATCATCAAAATTGATTAATATAAAAATTTCCCCCTTTTTGATGATGACAAACTAAGTACTCAACCTCTTCAACTTCGTCCCTTGATTTTATTCATTTCGCTTATCACACTGACTAGGTCAACACTAAGCTGTACTACCTTTACACAATATATTCCGCCTTTTGACATCATTAAAAAGAGTTAAAGCAGTAAACCAAGTTGACAGAAAAGTAGTTCAAGCATATTCATGGGAACTTCGGCAACACTAAGCATAAGTAAAAGATAAACAAGGCAGTAAATGAAGACATTTGAAAAAAGGACAATCTATTCTTTCATTTCTAACAAGAAAGCATAAAAACCTTTGCAAATTTGATTTCACATTAGAAATGGGACAATACCCACAGAATACCAACAAGAAAGGATAGAGGAGAGTATTAAGACCCGGGAAGCTTAGAAGAAAAGGATGTCAGAAGTACGGACAGACAAGCATCAGATTCTTTGTGAAGCTTGAGAAGTTTTGCCTGAAGATCGGAATTTTTGGTAGCAAGGGCTTTGTTCTCAGATTTCAGCGCATCCATTCTGGATCCACTAGGTCCCTCAGATTAAGCCAAATATAGCCAAACCTTAAGGCGAGAAATCTCAGCATCTTTGCTAGCAAAGGTGACCCCCATGGCTTCCAACTCATGTTTGAGCTGAGACTGTTTGTCCAACAATTCAGAAACCTTACTCATATTTCCTGGTTTGCTTTTCTATCATCATAAACATGTGCAACACTACCCATCGATAGTCGACTAAGACCATCCAGTACTACGTTCTCCTTTCCGGGGTGATAAAAAACACTCATATCATAGTCCTTCAATAATTCTAGGCACCTTTTTTAGTGAAGATTTAGATCTTTTTGGGTAAGCACATATTGTAGACCCTTTTGGTCGGTGAAAACATCAACATGGACCCCATACAAATAATTCCTCCAAATCTTGAAGGCAAATACTACCGCCGCTAACTCAAGGTCGTGGGTAGGATAGTTATTCTCATGAACTTTAAGTTGCCTTGAACCATAGGCAATCACCTTACAATTTTGCATAAGCACACATCCCAACCCAAATCTAGAGGCATCACAATATTCCACAAAGCCATCCGTACCATCTGGTAAAGTCGACACCGGAGCGGAAGTAAATCTATCTTTAAACTCTTGGAAACATTTCTCACAAGAATCCGACCATATGAACTTGGCCTTCTTTTGAGTCAAAGCCATCAATGGAGAGGTAATGGTACAAAACCCCTCAATAAATCTTCTATAATAACCGGCCAAACCCCAGAAACTTCTAATATTAGTCGGTGATAGAGGTCTAGGCCAACTCTTGACCACATCCGTCTTAATCGGATCCACCTCAATACCCTTGCTTGAAACAATATGGCCTAAGAAAGCCACGGACCTTAAACAAAATTCACATTTCTAAATTTAGCAAAAAGTTGTTGGTCCTTGAGGATTTTCAATACGATCCTCAAATGATCAATATGCTCATTCTTGCTCCTTGAATAAATCAAAATATAATCTATGAACACAATTACGAACATATCCAGGTATTGTCTAAACACCCTATTCATCAAATCCATAAACGTTGCCGGGGCATTAGTCAAACCAAAGGACATAACCAAAAACTCATAATGACCATATCGGGTTCTAAAAGCCATTTTTGGAATATCATCTTCCTTCACCCTCAATTGGTGATAACCCGATCGGAGATCAATCTTAGAGAAATAACTTGCCCTTTGATGTTGGTCAAATAAATCATCTATTCTTGAAAGAGGATACTTGTTATTAATGGTCACCTTGTTCAATTGCTGATAATCGATACACATACAAAGTGAACCATCTTTCTTCCTTACAAACAAAACTGGAGCACCCCATGGAGAGATACTAGGTTAGATGAATCCCTTATCCAACAAATCCCTCAATTAATCTTTCAACTCCTTAAGTTCCACCGGAGCCATTCGATAAGGAGTAATGGAGATAGGTTGTGTATCTGGGAGAAGGTCAATTCCGAAGTCTATTTCCCTTTCGTGAGGAATACCGGGTAAATCATCAGGGAACACTTCTGAAAACTCATTTACAATGGGGACCGACTCAAGAATAGGGATTTCGGAATCCACATCCCTCACCCTAACTATATGGTAGATACAACCCTTAGAAATCATTTTCCTAGCCTTAAGGTAGGACACAATTTGATCCTTAGGTGTAGAATTTCCCCCCTTCCACTCTAGGATAGACTCATTTGGAAATTGAAATTTGACTACACGGGTTCTACAATCTATAGAAGCATAACAGGAATGTAGCCAATACATCCCAAGGATAACATCGAAGTCTATCATATCAAGCTCTACCAAATCTACTAGAGTAACTATGGGATAAGGAAACGGGGCATCTTCTATAGACCCTCTTAGCCACCACAGAATCACCAACAGGGGTAGAGACAAAAAAAGGTTCTAACAACACATCAGGAAGCATATCAAAACTCATAGCCACAGAAGGTGTCACAAAGGACAAACTAGAACTTGGATCAAGTAAAGCATACACATCTAGTTGAAAAACATTTAACATACCGGTCACCACATCCGGGGAACTCTCTTGCTCACATCTAGTCTGGAGTGCATAGAATCGGTTTTTCTTAGGAGCATTCACACCCGAACCACTTGGACCGGATGGAGGGTACCGTTGAGCCCTATGACGAGTATCTCCCTCATTCTTAGCAATCGAAGGACAATTGCTTATCTTTTGATTCATCTTACCACACCCAAAGCAAGCATTGGAACCCGCTAGACACTTCCTTTCATGATTTGTTCCGCATTTAACACCAGTAGGCATCACAGACCTATTACCATCTCCTTGAGGTTTAGGGTTAGACACCCTTTAATTGCTAGACCTTGGAGGAGCATTAGTAGAACCTTTCCCAGAGAACTTTTGTCGGAACCTTGAACGACACCCTCCACCGGACCTCAAATGTGAAAAGTTACCATCATCTACTCTTGCCCTCTTTGCCTCCCTAGATCTTTCCTTGACCTTTTCTTCTTCAATCTGTTGGTCATGCACCATAAGACAAGAAATTTCCATGTCATGCATAAGCATAGTGGTGCGGCATTCTTTGACTACCATGTCGGACACACCCGACACAAACTTACTCATCTTGGCCCTACGATCTGCCACAAAAGAAGGAGCATATTTGGACAATTGAGTGAACCTTAAAGCATATTCCCTTATACTCATATTTCCTTGCCTAAGGTTGATGAACTCAAGCACCTTTGCCTCTCTCATCTCAAGAGGGAAGAATCTATCAAGAAAAGCACTTTTGAACCTTTCCCATTCTATGGGACCCACTTTTACCGGTCTTGCCTCCTTTTATTGATTAAACCAAATCTGAGCAACCCCTTTTAGTTGATAAGCGGCCAGCTCCACCTTCTCCAGTGGAGTCACTCCCATAATAGAAAGTATCTTATAGACCTCGTCGATAAACGCTGGAGGATCTTCCTCAACTTTGAAGCCATAAAATTTTGGAGGGTTCATCCTTGTAAATTTCCTCACTCTTGACGCCGTTGTAACCACATTTGGGTTCACGGGGGCTACCACCTCTCTATTGGCTTGTGCCGTCACGGCTTGATCCAACACTTGGAAAGCCGACACAAACTCCACATTTGTTACATTCTCAGCCAATTGGTTAATCGGAGATTGACGAGGAGCTTAGGGAGGAACTTCTTACCCCACGTTGTCTTTCTCATTCCTTGTAGCAGCCCTTCTAGTAGTCATATCCTGAAAACCATTTGGCAAGGATTAGGAGAAAGACTTTATAGAGTTAGACTCCATGGCACGACTTAGAGAAATGAAGAAGTGTAGTTGCCTAAGCATCTAGTAGCCTCTCATTCATAAATGTGGCGCGCTTCACACTTATGAACAAGACTCTACTTGACGTGGTTTGAGACATCCTAGAACCATTCTAAACTTTGTGCTCTGATTACCAAGTTTGTCACGACCCAGGAGTACCCCTAGATGTAAAAAGACGTACAAGACCCTGAGAGGCCTTATACAAGCCACTTCGAATATCATAACATAAAGTAATAGAAAATGTTGCAGAGATTTAAAACATTTTTAATACAATCAAAGTCTTTTATAAATGAGCGGAAGTGTAATATTATTGTCTCAAACCATCTAACATAAGAATAATTCTTGGGACGCAGTCCATACAATAGTCCAACATGAACAAAAATTTATAATGGAAAAGGGGTGGTCAAATCCTTGAATGCTATGAGGACTCACCAAATCTTCACTCATTGATCAACTATGAACCTAGCCACGAGTGTGAGAATCAATGTCGCCGGACCCGACATTTTAATAAGAAATGTAGGCAAGAGTATGCGTTAGTACAATTATGTACTAAATATAATAGCTTGCATAAACAACATAAACATAGGCATTAGTCAACATAAGACATAAAGCATGGTCAATACATATAAAGGATCATAATGAAAGAGGAATACTTCCTTAAGTAACCTCGCTTAATTTTAGCCAAGACTTAGGTCATCCACCTGTAGTGAAGCTTACATCATGGAAGGCATATCTAGCAACACTCCAAGCTTATCATCTTCATAACATAATCACATTATTCATACTTACTTTTAAAGACATGGGGATTCGCCTTTTTGCCTAACTTATAAAGGCTAATGGGTATTCGCCTCTTGCCTTATTTACTTTAAAATCATGGGTACTGGCCTCCAAAATAACATCATATTACACGGGTACTCGCCACCACATTATTTCATAAGGATCATGGGTACTCGCTTCCATGTCCATTCAACATAATAGGAACGTGGGGAATCACCTCTTTTTCAATTCAAAGGAGTATGGGCAATCACCTCATACCCTTATCATATGGAGGTCAAGGGTAGTCGCCTCTAGTCTCATAATTTACATAGTCTTTTAGTCTAGATTCATTTTAGGTGACCAATCCTTCCAACCTAGAATCATTCATGTGAGTAAACCTTTCACATTCATTTAATGATGCTTAACAATTCATTGTAGGGAGTATCCCTTCCATACTACAACATCAACAATCAATAATTCATAGTCTAGGTTTTACTCTCAAAGCACTACATCTCATGATTATCATATATGCTTTACTCTCAAGAAAGTAACATAATATTCATCATATATGCTTCAATCTCAATCAACTCTAATCATAATTCATCAATCTTATAAGGAGATATCTAGAACCATAAAGTTTCCCTTCAAGGCATCAAACCCAATTTCATCAATTCTAGGTTAGAAACATGGAATAGGCATGGGTACATGTAATTTCATCCTAAAAACATGTAATCCTACCAATTCAATCATAAATAATCATAATCCACTGAATTGGATCAACATTAATCATAACCCACAACATTGGAAGAAACCCTACCTAGAATTGGAGATTTAGACTTCACAATTGGGGATCTTCAGGGACTCCATAGGAGAAAGGATCCCATAGATGAAAATCCATCATAACTTAGTCACAAACCCCACCAAAAGCTTGAAGATTGGAGAATTGAACTTGACCTCGCTCCAACCTTTTCCTTCTTCTTCCGCCTTTTAGAGAGAGAATATTTGATAAAGAAGTTGGGTTTTCTTTTGGGAATTGAGAGAATGACTTAAAATGGGGAATTTTGGGGGTTAAAATACTTATATAGGTGTCCTAGTCTTGGGTAAAATGATACCACTTCAATTTAAATAAAATCAGAAAATACCCATAAGTCCCTAAAATTAACCGCCAGTCACGACCTATGGATCCCGACCAACAGATTATGGATGGACCTACGGTCCGTCCTGCACGTCCGTCAGTGATTTCAGAGACTTTTGCCTTGACCTACGGCCCCCTGGACGAGGGATCGTGGACCCACTTACCGTCCGTAGGTCCCTCTGTAATCCATGGACTGGACAGGTTGAGTGGCCAATCCATGGACCCCACCCATGATCCGTGGTTCCACCTACGGACCGTCTGTGGCCCTCGTGGATGGAACCTGTAGGTTCTGAATTTTTGATAGGCTTCCATCTATCAAGTCTAGGGTGTTACACTTTTTCAACTCTTGGAAACTCTTTTCACATGCTTCGGACCTTATGAACTTATCCTTCATTTGAGTCAAAGCCGTCAAAGGAGAGGCAATTGAAGAGAAACCCTCAACTAACCTTCTATAGTAACTGACTAAACCCAAGAAACTTCTGATATCTGAAGCAGTTAAAGGTCTAGGCCAACTCTTGACCGCATCCGTCATCTTAGGATCTACCTTGATACTCTTACTCAAAATAATATGACCAAGGAAAGCTACAGACCTTAACCAAAATTTAAATTTGCTGAACTTTGCAAAAAGTTGTTTGTCCTTAATAACTTGCAATACGATCCTCAAATGGTCAAGATGCTCATTCTCACTTTTTGAATAGATCAAAATATCATTAATGAACACAATCACAAACATGTCAAGGTATTGTCTTAACACCCTATTCATCAAGTCCATAAATGCCGCCGGAGCATTAGTCAACCCAACCGACATTACAAAAAACTCATAATCACCATACCGAGTTCGCAAAACCATCTTCTGAATGTCATCATCCTTCACCCTGAATTGGTGATAACCCGATCGGAGATCAATTTTAGAGAAATAACTTGCTCCTTGAAGTTGGTCGAATAAATCATCTATCCTTGAAAGAGGATACTTATTCTTAATGGTCACCTTGTTAAACTAACTATAGTCAATACACATACGAAGAGATCCATCTTTCTTTCTAAAAAACAAAACTGGAGCACCCCATGGAGATATACTCGGTCGAATAAAACCCTTATCCAACAAATCTTTCAATTGTTCTTTCAAATCCTTAAGTTCTACCGGAGCCATATGGTAAGGAGGGATAGAAATAGGTTTTGTATCTGGAGAACTTCAATACAAAAGTCTATTTCACGCTCGGGGGGGATACCGGGTAAGTCATCCGGGAACACTTTCGGAAACTCATATACAACGGGGACTGACTCAAGAGAAGGGGTTTCAGAATCTACATCCCTCACGCTAACTAGATGGTAAATGCAACCCTTCGAAATCATCTTTCTAGCTTTCAAATAAGAGACAAACTGGCCCTTAGGCATAAAATTTCCCCCTTCCATTCTAGGGTAGGCTCATTCGGGAACTGAAACTTGACTACACGAGTTCTACAATCAATAGAAGCATAACATGAGTGCAGCCAATCCATACCCAAGATAACATCAAAATCTAACATATCAAGCTATACCAAGTCAATAAGAGTAATTCGATAGGACAAGGAAACGAGATACTTTCTATAGACCATCTTAGCCACAATAGAATCAGAAACAAGAGTAGAGACAAAAAAATGGTCTAAAAATTCATAAGGGAGCACATCAAATCTCATAGCCACATATGGCGTCACAAAAGACAAGGTAGTACCGGGATCAAGTAAAGCATAAACATCAAGTTGGAAAAATTTCAACATATCGATAACCATATCAGGAGAACTCTCTTGTTCACCATGAGTCTGAAGTGCATAAAAGTGGTTTTGCTTAGGAGTATTGGAACCCGAACCACTAGGAGGAGCTTGCTTACCCTCTCTTCATTTAGCCGTAAGCATCGGGAAATCCCCACATTTTGTGACCACTTTTACCACAACGGTAACAACCATCCGTGCCGGATAGGCACTTACCCTCATGCTTCCTTCCACACTTAGTACAAGTAGTCAAAGGCAAAGAAGATCCACTACCATTACATACTTGAGGCTTAGGGTTAGACACCCTATCTTTGTTAAACTTAGGAGGAGCATTGGAGGAACCTTGACCGGAAAACCTTTGTCTAAATCTAGGACTACCTTGTCCATCGGACCTTGCCTGTGAGAAATTTCCATCCCTGGTCTTAGCCCTTTTTGTCTCCCTAGACTTTTCCATAAGTTTTTCCTCCTCAATTTGTTGTGCATGCACCATGAGACGAGAAATGTCCATGTCATTAATGAGCATAGCGGTTCGGCACTCTTTTACAACCATTTTGGACACACCTGAAGAAAACTTACTAATCTTAGCCCTCGTAACTGCAACCAATGATGGGGCATACTTAGACAATTACATGAAATTTAGATCATATTCCCTCACACTCATACTTTCTTATCGAAGGTTAATGAACTCAAGCACCTTGGATTCCCTCATCTCAAGGGGAAAGAACCTATCACGAAAAGAGGCCTTAAACTTCTCCCAATCAAGAGAACCTACATCTTCCGGTCTCCCTTCCTTCTATTGGTTATACCATATTTGAGATACACCTTTTAGTTAATAAGCGGCCAAATCCATCTTTTCCACCGGCGTAACTCCCATGATCATTAAAACCTTATAGACCTCATCAATAAACTCTTGAGGATCTTCATAGACCTTGGAACCATGAAACTCTGGAGGATTCATCCTTGTGAAGTCCCTCACTCTTGAAGCCTCCGTACCCACATTTGGGTTCACGAGATCCACTACCTCCCTATTGGCTTGGGCCGTCATGGCTTGAGCCAATACTTGAAAAGCAACCCAAAACTACGCATTTGACACTTTCTCGGCCAAAGAATCGACCGGAACTTGAGAAGCTTGGGGAGGAGCTTCTTGTTCCACATTCTCCCTCGCATTCCTTGTAGCATAAGCTCTTCGGGTAGCCATATCCTGAAGAACATAGGATAATGATTAGGAGAGGGACCTTATAGAGTTAAACTCTATCGCACGACTTAAGAGTAATGAAGGAAGCGTAGTTTCCTAATCATCTTGTAGCCTGTCATTCATAAATGTGTCGCGTTTCACACTTATGAACAAGATTCTAGTAGACGTGGCTTATGAGACATCCTAGGATCATTCTAAACCTTGTGCTCTGGTTACCAAGTTTGTCATGACCAAGGGGTACCCCCTGGATATAACAAGGCGTAAAGAACCCCGAAGGACTTCATACAAGCCATTTAGCACTCATAACATAACAAATAGAACAATAAGAGTATAACAATAATCCAAGTCCAAAACATTTTATAAAAGCAAAGTGAAAGTCTAATACACTTGTGTCATCCTAGCAATCTAATACAATAGAATAAAATTGGGCCTAACCCATACATCATGTCCAAAAGAGAAATACATGAAAGAAACTAAAACAATGAAAGTACGTCCTCGAAGCATGAGGACTCACCAAAGCTCGGAAAATATCTCAAGTCCACCTCTAGCCACGAAACTGATGACCCTGACTGTCGGACCCTACATTTGGGGAAAATGTGAGCAAGAGTATGTGTTAGTACAAAACAATGTACCAAGTATGATAGCCATGCATAAAATATTTAAAACATGCTAAAAGGGACATTTCATATCATGACATGCCATTTACCAAGCTAAACATGACACAAAAGGGTTAGAAAACATAAGTAATAACATCATGGTCAATGCAAGCTAACTTCATCTTTAAAACCTTTGGACTCATATGCGATACTTCTTGAAGTAACTTAGTTCATTATTAATGTAGGTAATTAGCCTCAACCGACATATAGACCATGTGATCTATAACATGATCCCCCGGTGTCTCCCACACCGAAAAGTATTTCCTACTTGCCACGGTAGAACCATGAACTTCTAACTTAAGTGGATCCACAAGCTAATAAACCTATGGGGACACATAGTTAAGGGATAAGGAGATTGCTACTAGAAACCCGGCCTCTACTCGGGAGATCTTCCATCTCATGAGATTGCTTCTAGAAACCCAGCCTTGACTCGGGAGAGCCTCCATCTCATCATCAATATCCTCTTAGTGCTAAGCATAAATCCCACGGACTAGTCATTTCTTACTTGACTTCATTATTCATGGAAAGGTTCCCTTGGACAACAAATCCAAGCTAGTTCATTAGGATAGCTCTTACTCTTTTATTCAATTAGGTGAGAAAGCCTTTCCACCTAAGAATCCTTTCTATGTGAGAAAACTTTTCACATCATGCTATTATGTGTTTATGAGAATATCCTTTCACGACATAATATCATCATTGGTACTTTACTCTCAAAGCACCCTTAAAACATTTGCATAGATTTCATAAGAAAATGCATAAATCCATAATTTACCTCTTGAGGTTCAAAACCAACTTGCAATCATCATTACTTAAAAAAATGGGTTAAATATGGGTTTCATCATAAATACATGTAAAGCTTGCAATACATGCTTAATTTCATAAAACTCTTCCTTGAAGATCAAAATCCCACATCATATGATTCATAACTTGAAAATATGGGGATCAAATGGGTTCATGGGGGAAATCATCATAAAGTCATTATAATTCATCAATTCATGCATAAGAGATCATAATTCAATCATTTAAATCAATAATGAAAAGAACCCATGATAATTGAAGAAAACCCTAACTCAATTGGGGAATTCTAATCTTTGAAATTGAGGAATTTGGGAAATCCATGGATGAAAACTATCATACTTAAAAGCCGAAATCTTAACTTCAATGGAGGAATCGAGGCTTGACCTTGATTCTAGCTTGAATCCTTTCTTCTTCTTCAAGTTTCTAGAGAGAGAAATATTTTGGGGAGGAAGAACTTTGATTTTTCTTTTTGGTTTTGGAAATAATGACTTGAATGTGTGAGTTTTGGGGTTAAAATAACTTTATAGGGGTCCTAGGCTTGGGTAAAACGATATAGTATTAATCTAATTAAAACCGAAAAAGACCCTTAAGCCCCTAACTTACAGTGATCTGCCTCCTCTTCAGGTGAGGCCCCACGAGCCGTGGTGCCTACCACGAACCATGGTGCCTCTTGTGGTCATGAACCAGTGGCTTGGCAACCACCCGTCAACCCCTAAAAGTCTAAGTCACCTTCACGACACCTCCCATGGCCCGTAAGGACTTCACGAGCCGTCAAGTGGCTTGTGGGGATGAGGTTGTTTTGAAGCAGCTTCACCTAGCCACTGCCTAGCCTTCCACGAGCCACACCACGACCCGTGGTCCCCACCACGAATCTTCAAGGTGGTCGTGGGAAGGTGGGCAGTGCTTGATGAAGGTTAGGCTCCCCAAATCTTCTTCCTTGGCTCTTGCCCTCTCACTTAGCCCTAGTTTAGACTACTATATTTCTGAGGTGTTACAAAGTGGGATGATTTAAATATGGACTTTTTTGTTGGTTTGCCTCGCACCCGGTGACAACATCACTCGATTTGGGTTATAGTAGGTCGAATGAAGACATCATCTCATTTTATTCCATTCAAGGTTTATGATTCGGTGGAGGACTGTGCTAGGTTGTACTTGACGAAAATGGTAAAGTTGCATGGAGTTCATTATCTCTGATCGTGGTACTGAATTCACTTCTTAATTTTTGAAATTCTTCCAAATGGGTCTTGGTACTCGTGTTATGCTTAGTATGGCCTTTCATCCAAAAATTGATGGGCAAGCGGAGCGTACTATCAATAAATTGGATGATATGTTGAGAGCGTCTGTGATTGATTTCAAGGGTAATTGGTATGATCATTTTCCTTTGATCGAGTTTGCATACAACAATATTTATTACTCAAGTATCGGTACGGCTCCATTTGAGGCATTGTATGGTAGGAGGAGTAGATCTCCTATATGTTGGTTTGAAGTGGGCGAAGTTCCTTTGATAGGTCCAGAGTTGGTACATGAGGCCATGGAGAAAGTTTTACTTAATAGAGAAATGTTGAAAATGGCTCAAACTAGAAAAAAGTCGTATGCCGATGTGAGAAGAAGCAATCTTGAGTGTGATAATAATGATTGAGTCTATTTGAAAATCTCACCCATAAAAGGTGTGATGAGATTTGTCAAAAAGGAGAATCTTAGTCCCCAATATGTGGGTCTATATCATATTTTGAAGCGTATTGGTAAGGTTGCTTATGAGCTTGAATTTTCTAACGAATTGGCATCGGTGTATCCAGTTTTCCATGTCTCCATGTTGAAGAAATGTGTTGGTGATTAGACTTCTATAGTTCCCTTAGAAGATTGGGAGTTAAGAAGCATCCTTCTTATGAACAAGTTTCGGTTAAGATCTTAGACTGACAAGTCAAGAAATTAAGGAATAAATAAGTTGCATCCGTGAAAGTAATGTGGAGGTATCAGTTAGTTGAGGGTACTACTTGGGTGGCCGAGGTCGATATGATGTCCCATTATCCGCATCTCTTTCCTTCTACCCCTACTCTAGCTTGAGGAATTGAGTTCCTCCTGGTTTACTCTTTGGTGTCATGTGTCATAGATATTCCCATGATTTCCTCATTTATGAATGCTTATGAAAAAGCTTAAGTTTTGAGAAAATCAGTCAACTTGATCTACCTCTACATGTTTATGTGCATTTGAGTATGAGCTGCATATAGACTTCATGATATATTGTTTTGAACATGCTTTAGCTTGGACTTGATGTTTCCTCCTGAAATATGTGCATTTATATAATTGCATGCATGTTGGGCTGCTAGATTTGAGTTCTTTTCTATCATGTGATGTGTAGAATCCCATTCGAGGACGGGCGTTGATATACCGTGAGTTTACGGTATTTTTTATACGATTCACTTTGATTTTGTGTGTGTCTTGGGTTATTTTGTTATTAGTAATAATGTTTTGTGTATAATTCTTGCAGGAAATAGGCTTGGATGCGGTTGATGAAGATGCGAGATGAAAAGTGCAGAAGTAGCCACCAACGAAGCCACCCACAGACCGTAGGTCCAATGACGGGTCGTGGATGGACAGTCGTAGGTCCTGGTCTGGGAGCTGAGTTCCAGTACTCAGTCCACGGAGTGCTAGGACGGACCGTAGTCCAGTCCACGGACTGTAGGTGATGCATCGTAGGTGGAAGATCAGGGAAGTCTGACCAAGTGTGGAACCACGGAGCAGACGACCGACCACAGGTGTCCACGGTCCGTCCTGCACATCCGCCGATGATGATCTGGGAGTTGAAGGTTCTAGTACCTGATGAATTTTTCCAAGTGTTGAGCCACAGAAGGGGACCTATAGACCGTAGGTCGACCTATGGACCGTAGGTCGAGGCGTCGATCGAAACCGTGTCCTGGAAGTTTAGTTCTTTATTTGGTTTCCTATTTAAGTTAGGATTTGTTTTCTATAAATAGGAGTTGTAATCCTCTTTTTTGGGGGTTAGACATTATTGTAAACTTCTAAGTTTTGTTCTTTGGGAATTAATTTGCAAACTCTTAGCAATTAACTTTCCGGTTTTCATTTTATACAACTTTCTCTTTGAAATTCAATAGAGGATTTCGGGTTTCATCAATTCTACTTGTAAGTTCATGAATTCTTTTTACCCAATTATTAATTGTGATCTTTCAAGCATGAGTAGCTAAATCTACAACTAGGGTTGTGGGAACCATGAGAAATTAACAAAGTATGAATAATAATTAAGTAATTCTTGAATAGTGTTCATGCATGTATTGTTAATCCTTTCGTTTAGAAGTCTTTTTGACGAGTGCACGCATTAGAACTCGCCTTGTTCTTACTTGCCGGACCAAGGAGGTAATGAATGAGAAAAGGATTAATCAAGATAGATTTAGTGGATACTCTCTAATAGTTTGATGTCAATTGGAGTGAGAGTGAAAACTAAACTACATTGATATGACGACTAATCTGGGGTAAAGGTAAGGGTTAGTAAAGCATACACCCGTAGACGGACCAAGTTGTGTGGTGAAATTCCCTACTTGAAGGACCAATCACTTAGGGATACCTAACTTACCAACTCTGCATGTTAGACACTAGGAAAGGATTACTATTATTAGGATTACTGCGTTAAGAGCTTGTGTGGAACACATATGCCCTAATTTCTTTCTTATATTAATAATTAAAAAGTTGAATCTTGTCTACTTGTTATTTAAGAAATCAAATTTGTTTCTTACTTACAAGATCCCCCCTATTTACTTTCCTCGGAAATAAGTTAACTAAACAGATGTAATTGTTAGTTAAGTTTATGTCTGAACCATTTTCCTTGTGGGATCGACCCTAACCTACAAGTCGGGTTCTTTACTTGATAATGATCGCTTATAGTTCTTTAGGGATGTCTAATTTGAGCGTATCATTGTCCTTGTTTGTTGGTTGGCCGAAGTTTGGTGATGGTTTGTTTTATTGTCTTGACTCATAGTATTTCTTTATGTTTGTATAGAGATAATGGCAACTTTGGCAGCCCATATGGTGTTTACATTTTCCTAGATATCGTGGTGGCCTCGGCGGCCCAAACATGGTTTATGTGGTAGCTGGTTTTTTTATATGAATCGTGGGAGTAGTTATATTCTTTATAGGGTTGTTGACAGGGGCCTTGCCGGCCAAGGGCATATTTTTAAGCCGAGATATACTTGTTTATTTTCTTAACTATGTGTGGCTTCTCTATGCCATTACAAAATGGCTAAGCATGGTCGGCTCAGGATAAAGTTTTTGCATTAGGTGCCAGTTGCGCCCTTGAGTTTGGGCATGACAATAACTATTGGTTTTCTTTGTTTACATGTTTCTCCAAATGATCCAATTGAACCGTTAAGAAATTCATTAATCAGCATATTAATGTAAAGATATCACTTTTGTTTTCAGTGGTACCAAGGGTGTCCAAGTTACTGGAAGCACCAGGTAGCTTTGAAAAAAGAATAGGTAAATCTTGCTGAACTGGCTTTCTTTTCAAGTAAACAGCCTGAAATCATATGTGGATCAAAGTAAACAAACTATGAACTATTTTTTAGACCAAATGTGGCTTGTACTATTAACTTTGGTGCTTCTCTTTTGTGATGATACATATTTGTTCACTTATACTTGTTCATATTAGACTTCGCACACCCTTTTATCATAAATATTCGCCAACTCACCATAAAACAGTGACAATCTGTTTACTCGGAGGTCCACAAAAATCATCATTCAATCAGTGTTAAAAAATTTAAATTACAATGCCCATAATTAAGAAAAAAACACCAGGGACAAAACGCATGTAAATGTGTAACACCCCGTATCTGAAAAATTAAAAAAATGACATATTTTGGGAAGTTGCTGGTGCCAGCCATGGAGGCCAACCACGACCTGTGGGTAGAACCACGGACCATGGGTCTGGCCCGTAGGTCGGGCACCCAGGTGTGTCCAAAGGTCCAGGAACCACTGCCTGACCAACACACCGTCGGCCAGACCACGGTCCCTGGTCCAGGGTCCGTGGTCCAAGACCCCAAAAGATGGGTTTCTGACCACCAATGATGGACGTGCATGATGATCCGTCGTCCTGACCATGGTCCATCAGTGGGGTCTCGTGAGTCATGGGTTGGCAGGTTCAGTTAGGGGTAGTTGGGTCTTTTCTAGTTTTAATTAAATCAAAGTGAAGTCATTTTGCCTATGTCTAGGACCCCTATAAAAATCATTTTAACCCCTAAATTCACTCATTAAGATCATTCTCTCAAACTCACAAAAAGAATTGGGTTCCTCACCAAAATAATTCTCTCTCTAGATAGTTGAAAAATAAGGAAGAGTTGAAGCTAGGGTCAAGGTCAAGTCACCATTATTCAAACATTTGTGGACTTTGTGATTAAGGTATGATGACTTTTCATCCACGGATTCCTTCGATCCATGGAGTCCCTATGATTCCCCAATTGAGAAGATGAAATTCCCCAATTTGAGTTAGGGTTTCTTCCAATGTTGTGGGTATTGATGAATGTTCATCCAATTGAGTGGATTATTATTGTTTATGATTGAATTGATAGTAATACATTTTTTTAAGATGAAATTACATGTGCCCATGCGTAACACATGTCTATAAAGATGAAATTGATGTAGTATGGGTTTTATGCTATGAAAGGATAATTTGTGGGTTTAGATGTATTCAATCTAGGATTGATGAGATACATTAGAATTGAAGCCTATATGATGAATCATGATTAGATTGCTTTGAGATTGAAACTCATAATATGAATCTGATGTTGAATTGGTTGAGATTGAGCATATATAATGACTATGAGATGTAGGGCTTTGAGAGTACAGCTTATGTTGTCATTAGTTGACTATTGACGTAATTTTTGTGGAGGCAATAGTTCCCACGTAGATTGCTTATGTTATGAATGTGAAAGGTTTTCTCATATTGAATGATTCTAGGTTGAAAGGATTGCTCACCTAAAGTGAATCTAATACTAATGACTAAGATATTATTGAGGCTAGAGGTGATTACCCATGACCTCCAAATGATACGGATATGAGGCGACTACCCGTATTTCATGAAGTAGAATAAAGAGGTGATTCCCCTTATTTCTTAAATTTGAACAAAAGGGGACTCCCCATGTTGTTAAGATATGATTGGACAAGAGTCGAGGACCCATGATCCTTATAGAATTACAAGAGGTGAATACCCATGTCACATGATGTTGGACAAGAGGCGAATACCCATGATCCATATGTTAAGGTGGACTAGAGGTGTCATGCCCCGAGACTACCCCTTGGACGTAAACACGGGACCTAGGATCACGAGTGACCCCAAGCTAACCCTGAGCTGGTATATCATAAGAAAACTGAACATATCTATGAAAAGATGAACTAATGCGGAAGCTAAATCATGAGATAAATGATTGATGGGGAATACCCAATACTGGTCTGAATATATGAAATATACTAAGAGTTTAGTGATACTGAACAGTCACTCAAAATCTAACGCTGAATCTAATACTATGTCTGAAAAAGCCTCTAACTGACTAGGGTTGCTGGGACATGTCCCCATCTAACCATAGCAAAACTGAAACTGAAATGAAAGACTAAATCTGAAAACATGTCTATTGTCCTCGAAGTATGAGGACTGTCGCGCCCCATTTTTCACAAAAAACGGATTTTCGGTGCACGACCTAACAACTCTTTTTGGGTTTTCGGGCTTAATTGAAGAGTCGCCACCTAACGAATTAAGGCGCGTTAAGGCACCTATCTAACCTAACTAAATCTAACTTAAGGGTCAACGTACCAGAGATCGGGTAAGGTTCAAATTACCTCGAGGGGAAGGTGTTAAGCATCCCTCGAGGTCCACAAATGTGGGTCCCGGCCGTATCTCATGCAATTTATGTGGGGGTTACGAGTAGCAGTTAAGGTCACTTTATTTGTTTATTATTTAATTAAGCATGCTTACTAAGTGATATAAATAAACAGTAAACAAACAAATAAAGAGATAAGCGAGAAGATAGAATTATACACAAATAGATAAGCGAAACATTTTATCTTATTTTAATTTTCTTACAACAAAACTACCCCAAAATATTATAATTATAAAAACAGATAAAGGGAAAGAGGAAAAGGAGACCATGAAAACTAACACACTTTACGGATCAGCGATCGGCTTATTATTCGGAATGACAAAACCGATGTCTGTCATCTTAAGCATGAGTCGATTTTCATCATCTCCGTAAGGGCCTAAATAGTACGCTCTGACTGGCCATCAGTCTGGGGGCGAAATGTTGTGCTGAGATTGATAGGGGTGCCCAACTCCTACTGAAATACCCTCCAAAAGCTGGAGGTGAACTGTGAACACCGGTCAAAAATGATAGAAACAGGCACACCATGAAAACAGACTACCTCTCCAATGTAGATACGAGCTAACCTCTCAGCACTAAAGGAAGTATGAACTGGAAGGAATTATGCTGACTTGGTCAATCGATCCATAATGACCCAAATCCTTTCAACACCTCTAGAAGTCCGAGGTAAGCCCACCACGAAATCCATGGTGATGCACTCGCACTTCCACTCAGGAATGGGTAATCTCTGCAACTCACCATCAGGCCTTAAATGCTTGGCCTTCACCTGCTGGAAACACAAGCAACGAGACACAGAGTCGAGATGTCTCTCCTCATACCGCTCAACCAGTAATGCTGCCTCAAGTCACGATACATCTTAGCGGTGCACGGATGGATGACCTAGGGTTACTTTATTGATTATAATCCAGGTATTTAGGTCTTGTTTATTGATCCTCACATTATTATTGTTGACGAATAGTACAATTATTTGTGAATTAGCATATGTCTAGACATTATTCCTCGTGTGATCAATCCTAACCTCATCTAGGTTCTTTATTTGGAAACAACCGCTTATAATTCTTTAGCGAGGTGTAATTTGGGCGTATCAGTTAGAACCATTAGGACCAGTTGTCACTTACTTCAAATTTTCCTTTAGTTGTTCTCCTGTTTGTTGGATTAGGGACTCTTCAACTGAGCTGCAACTAGTACAACTCCATAGTTTGCCCACATTTGGCAACCGCATATGCCATTCCTTCTATTTATTGCTTGACTGTAACTAATACTAGGAACACAACCCTAATTGATGAGCTTCCTCTATTAATGTCTCTATTGGAATCCTTTGCTAATGTTTTCCAAAGGCTTCATGGCTTACCACCTGTGAGATTCCAGGATCATTCTATACGTGTAATGCCTAGGGCTGGGCCTGTAAATGTCAAGTCTTATCGCTATCCCTATTTTCAGAAGCCAATCATGGAGTGACTTTTGAAAAATATGCTTAATGATGGAGTTATTCGATCAAGTACCAACCATTTTCATAACATGTGCTTCTTGTACGAAAGAAGGATGGTACATAGCATTTTTTTGTGGATTACTGAGCTTTGAATGCCCTTACTATACGTGATCATTTTCCTATTCGCACCATTGAATAATTATTTGATGAGCTTCATGGCACAATTATTTTTTCAAAGCTTAGCTCATTATCCGGATACCATCACACTCGTGTCAAGCCTTATGACATTACCAAAATAGCTTTTTGAACTCATGAGGGGTTCTTTGAGAACTTTGGGTTATCTAATGCACCCTCTACCTTCCAAGATACTATGAATGAGGTATTTCGTCCTTGTCTTCAGCTTTTTGTGATGGTTTTTTTCGACGACATCATTGTCTATAGTACAAACTGTAAGTCCCATTTAGAGCATCTCAATACTGTCCTAGAGATTCTTCGCTCTCACCAATTGGTGCCTAAAAGGAGTAAATGTTTATTTGGTTAAATGACCATTGATTATTTGGGGCATGTGATTTCAAAAAAAGGTCTTGCTTGTCGATCCTGGTAAAATCATAGCTATCCTACAATGCCTAGTATCTAATTCGGGGAAGGACGTTCAAGGTTTTTTAGGGCTCATTGGTTATTATCGGTGTTTCATTCATCAATACTCAAGTGTGGCGGGGCCTTTGAATGATTTACTACGAAAGAAGTTGTTTCACTGGAAAGAGTTACCTCAGACAACTTTTGATACACTTAAGAAGAAATTGAGCATTACACCGATTTTAATTCTTCCAGATTTTAATCAAGAGTTTCAGGTGGAAACTAATGCTTCAAGTCAAGGCATAAGGGTTGTTTTGTCCCAACGGGGTCATCCCATTGCATACTTTAGATAAAAGTTGAGCTCTAGAATGCAGAAATTGTCAACTTATCAACGTTCAATGTTTGCTATTACTCAGTCAATAGGAAAATGGAGGTGGTACATTTGGGGCGACAATTCACCATTCTCACAAATCTATAGTCACTCAAGAATTTGACCATCCAAATGCCGGAGTAGAAAAAGTGGCTTACCAAGCAGGTAGGGTACGATTTTTGCATATTGTATAAACCGGGAAAGCAAAATCAGACTACCGATCCTTTATTTCACCAACCAGATGCAACTTTTTTGGCTTTTTGTGTCCAAACATTGTCCTTGGAACGTGAGCTAAAGGCTTTGGATCAATCTCATCCAGACCTGTTAGCCATTAAAAAAACCCTCACTAAATTGTTCTCTAACTCGGCTGGCTATGTTTCTCATAACGGACTGCTCTTTCACCGTGGAAGATTGGGTATCCCGGATTACTCTCTATTACGCTAATGCCTGCTATATGAGTTTCACTACATCACTGTAGATGGACATGCTGGCATGCTGGGACAGGTCGTACCTACCATTGTTTGGCATTAAATCTCTTTGGGAAACAAATGCGATGGGATGTTCAGACTTATGTAGCTTCTTGTCAAGTTCACCAGAAAATGAAGAGCTCTCACTAGCTTCATGCTGGTCTTTTACAGCCTCTCCCCATTCCCAAATTAGTCTTTGAGTATATCCCCACGGATTTCATCACTTTCTTGCCTAGTTCTGTTTGTGTTTTGGGAGTAATGTAGGTGAGGTGAAGGGTTTGATTGTCCACTTGATATATCTAAATGAATAAAAAGGGGTTGAAATAAAAAAGGCTATATGATGAACATGATGATGTAAATTGCCTTAGTGTGCCCTTATTGATTGATTGATGAAATGCTTGAATGCATGAATGCATCAATGTGGACTTGAATTGTATAATTTGTTGTCTCTTCTACATGGTGTGATATTTCTTGTGTGCATTGATCGTTGAACACCATAATGGGACATGTGATAATTATGATGGCAAGGTTTTTACTTGCAAGTGCTATTATGCCAAGGTCTTTTTCGGCAAGTGTTATTAGGTCGAGGTCATTTCCGGTGAGTGTCTATGTGGCTGAGGTCATTACCTGCAAATGTTATTAGTCCTAGGTCATTTCCAGTAACGGTTAAAAAGCCGATGGGAAATGGTTCCGGTGAGAGGTTGTCTATTATGACTAGATGTATATGATATTTATGCGTGACTTGGTTGTGAATTGTAATTGACATAATTGTTGTGTGTGATTGGTCTACTTGACTTTGAGATTGACTTATTTGATTCGTTTGATTTTTGAATTTTGGCTATTAGGCTGTGGATATTGGGCCTTGTGAGTCGTGTATTATATAATTGCTAGGTTGGGCTGATTTATGTGCAGGTTGTAGTTTGAGGAGGTTCAGTTGGAGAGTTAGGTGTATTCGTTTTCTACCTAGTTGTTTTATTTAGTAGGTTTGTCATGAACCAAGGTAGACCCTAGGCGTAACATGGAGTATAAGACCCCGAGAGGCCCCATACAAGCCACTTAGCATACATCATACAAGATAATATAAATAAAGAGATTTAAAAGACTGTTTCCACATATAATAGTTTATAAAATAAAGCGGAAGCCTAAACATCGTCTCAAAGCCATCTAGTACATAAGAAGTGATCGAGACGTAACTCGTACATCACAGACAATTTTAAAACTAAACACAAAATGAAAAAAATCTTGGTCCTCGGGACATGAGGACTCACCAATTTTCAAACTTCTACTAAAGATCCCTAGCCATAGAAGTGCAAATCAGGCACGTCAAACCCTACATTCTTTTAAGAAATTTAGTCTAGAGTATGCGTTAGTACAAAGAAGTAACAAGTATGATAGCGATGCATAAACCATTTTAAATGATGCTTAAAAAGGATATTTTCATGGTTTGCAATGACCAAGCTAAAACATAATATAAAAGAGTTAGAAAACATAATTCATATGGTAAATATGGTCAATACAGGTAACATCTTTAAACCTCCCTGAGAAACTTCTAAAAGTAACTTTAGTTCATTTTTGTGGGAGATTTATGTTCAACCGACATATAAGACCATGTGAGCTATTAACATGGAATTTGGTGTCTATCCCACACCGAAAAGAGGTGTCCTACTTGCCAAGGTATGAGCATGAACTTCTGGCTATTGTGGATCAACTAGGTAATGTCTATCTAGACAATCTATGATGGCGCATAGGTTATGGGACATGGGTAATTGCCACTTGTCCACTCATTGCTAAGCATAAATGCCACTAAATATTGATTAGTCTTAACTTTCCTTATCATTCGTAAGACACGGGTAGTTGCCCTTGTCTTAGAATTGTAGGTCATGGGTAATCGTCGCTTGCCTCATTATAAGAATTTCCCTTTAACTTTGATTCATTTTAGCTGAGAAAACCTTTCAACCTTAGAATCCTTTATGTGCGAAAACCTTTCACAGTCATGCTTTTATGTGTATAGGAGAAATGCTTGCACAACACAACAACAACAACGTTGACACTTCATTCTGAAAGGATCTTTCAAAAATGTACATCAATTTCATAAGAACATGCATAATTTCATAAACTAATCTTTCATAGTTCAAAACTCACATTATAACATCATAACTTGAAAAACATAAGGCATACATGGGTTCATGGGGATTCATCTTAAAATCATGGAATTTATCTCAATTCATGCACAATAGTTCATAAAACAATGAAATAACTCAACATTCAAAGGAACCCATGTCACAGAAGAAAGCCCTAACTTCAATTAGAGATTTCTAACTTCAAAATTGAGAAATTTAGGAACTTTATGTAGGAAAGAGCTCCATAGATGAAGTCTATCATACCTCAATGCCAAAATCCTGGAAGCAATGGAGAATTAGGAGTCTTGATCTTAAAACCTTAGTTGTCTTCTTCAACTTCCAGAGAGAGAAGTATTTGGAGAGGTAGACTTGTTCTTCTTTTGGGGATTTTAGAGAATTATTTCAATTGAGGTGTTTTGAGAGTTAAAAATGTATATATATATATATATAAGCTTCTAATAAGGGGCAAAATGACATACTGTTAGGATAGAATAATGTGGAACAGACACAAAAGCCCTCATAAAAATAACAGCCGACTACCATCGACAGCACGACCTAAAGTTAATTGGTCAGACAAAGACCGTACTGGTTGACCGTTGGTACCCCCAATGAAGAACCCATGTACGGTCTGTAGGTCCACCTACGGGCCATACATACCTAGTCGTAGGTCTCAACTTGACCTATAAAATTCTTCTTAGTATGGGACTCACCTACGAAACCTACCTACGGCTCGTACATAAATCGACGAACCATGCTGGTGAACAGTAGAAATGTAGTGGAACTTGAATTTTTTTTGGAACGTGGACTGGCCAACCATGCTGCTGACCTACACACTGGGTGTCAGTCTACGGACCGTGGGTGGCTTCGTCGAAACTGGCACCAGATATTTGAAAGCAGCAATTTCTAAGGTATTACAAGGTCACTTGTTAGGTACCGTATTGTTGGTACTCACCCCTTGCTTCTACACTTGTGTAAGTTCTAAGCCCGGACCTGTGTGATCTAGTTCTTCTTCTCTTGATCTCGAGGCTTATCAAGGACTTGAAAGGGTTGCCTCTTTACATTCGGCATGACCTCTTTTTCCATTTCTTACACTTTGTACTATTGGAGAAACAGAGACTGAGACTTGTACTTATTTTTTTCTTCCGCACTTATGTATTTAGTGTGTTGTACATGTTACAACAATATATTGGGGGCTTTTAATAGAATAATAAGTTTTCCACTTAATCTTATTCTTGTTTTTATTATTTTCCGTATTCATTCTTTTCATTTGGGTGGAGGCTTAATTTTCACGGTGGGAATAGACTAGTGCCTTCACGTCCATTTTTAGGCAATGACCAATAGTATCAGAACCCTAGGTTCATACGTTTCGCATACGTACAAGCCAAGTCTATGTAGAGTCTTGAGGATTGGTATAGAGACGTATGTACTTACCTTTAAGAGGCTACAAAGATTGTTAGGAAACTTTCTTTTTTCATCCTTTCTTCTCGTGCATGGTTACCTTTTCTAGTGTTGAGTCTCCACGTGTTGTTTTGGAAGATGTCGAGGACTAGAGATTCTAAATCCAGTTGTAGAGGGGAGGCTATCCTTGAGCTTGCTTTCGAGACTCCAGCTAGGGATAAAGATAGGGCCCGAGATAGAGGTTGTTCTCATGGAGTAGAACCGGCTAGAGATGATGCCCGTGGATTGGCGCAAGCAAGAGATAGTGCGAGAAAGCCTTCTCCTTATCCACATGTTGATATTTTTGAGGACCAAGTTACTCCCAAGTTTAGAGCTTCTTTGTTTCACGAGACTTTGTTGAGGATGCTAGGTGTGTTGGAGAACCTTTCTCACGGTTGTTCAACAGGCACACCATATGGTGCTTAGATGAGGGTAGGGACGTAGACCCCAGTTCAACAACAGACTCAAAGTATTCATGTTCATGAGGTCCAACCACCAGTGGTTCCTACACAAGTTATTGGTGCATAGATTGCTCCGGAGGTTATCTTGACAACGGATGATCAACAATGTTATGAGAAATTTTAAAAAATGAAACCACCAATGTTGCATAATGGTAAGAGCGAGGAATCTCACGTGTTCTTGACTTTTTTCCATGAAATGCTTGAGGCAGTGGGCATGGTGGATGCTCGTGGCGTTCAGTTTATCATACTTCATCTTGTTGGTTAGTCTAGAGAGTGGTGGAGGAATTTTGTGAGGTCTAGACCAGTTGGTTCTCTTTCAGTAGAATGGGATATGTTTTCTAGTATTTTCCAGCATTGCTTAATTCCTTAGAGTGTGTCGAAGGAGAGTCGTCTAAGGTTTGAGAGCTTGACGCAGGGTTGTTTGTATGTGACCGAGAATGAGGCTTGTTTTTGTGAGCTTTCTAGGCATGATATGACTATTGTTCTAGATGAGGTAGAGAGAGTTCACCGATTTGAGAGAGGGTTGACTTTCTCCGTCAGGTTTTTGGTGTTCAAGGGAGCCAGAGAGGGGGCTTCCTTCTAGTCCTTATGAGCACCGCCAAGTAGGCAGAGTTGATGGTCTTGGAGTACTTTGGGGAGCCCAAGAGGGCCCGTTCTTTGGGTCAGTTTCCTAGTGCCTCATCTGGAGGAAGAGGTTCGTATAGAGGTAGTGGTTCCTTCCAGCATAGTGGGCCGGCTCATGCTTCTATTCCAAAAGCATAGAGTAGGTAGTCAGCTCGAGGAACTTATGGTTCTAGCTAAGGTAGCTATGGTAGTTCGTCTTGTTCACAGTAGTAATTATCTGTGTTGATATCTTATTTCACTTGTGGAGATCTAGGTCAAAATCATGCGACAATGTTCTATTCATACTTATTCAGGACCTCAACGTTCTTTTTCTGCTGCTCTTGCTAGGGATTCAGTGCCTCCGCCCATGGGTCAAGGTACAGTTCAGACCGGTATAGGTGATAGGACATTTGGTAGGGGTGATCCAGCTCTACAGTGTAGAGGTAGAGATTCTACTCAGACTATAGGTGGTTGTGGTTGCTAGTGTTATGCTTTTCTAGAGAGGCTTGAGGCTGAGGTTTCTGATGATGTGATCATATGTATCATCCCAGTTTGTCATCAACCTACGTCTGCAGTGTTTGATCTGGGATCTACTATCTCATATGTGTCTACGTCTTTGGCTATTGGGTTTGATATGATGTCTGATAACGTGCATGTATTTGTTCATGTTTCTACACCAGTAGGTGAATCCTTTGTAGTGGATTGTGTGTACCGATCATGTCTTGTTTCTTTGGCTGAGTATGATACTTGGGTAAACCTAATCATTTTGGGGATCGTAGACATTGATATTATCTGGGGTATAGATTGGCTTACTCTGTATCATGCTATTCTTGACAGTAATGCTAAGAATGTTACCTTAGCGATTCCGGGTGTCTGGATAGTTGAGTGGACTAGTTCTAGTGGTCCTTACCCTAGCAAAGTTATCTCCTTCATTAGAGCTTAGATATTGGTTGACAGAGGAAGTTTGTCATACATGGCTTTCATTTGGGATACTAGTCTTAAGCCATCTCCAATGGATTCTGTGCCCGTAGTTCTAGAGTTTGTAGATGTGTTTCCTAATCATCTTCTAGGTGTTTCTCCGGATAGGGATATTGATATTTCTATTGACCTGGAGATGGGCATGAAGCCTATCTCTTTTCCGCCTTATCGAATGGCTTTAGCTGAGTTGAAGTAACTGAAGGATCAGTTACAAGGATTTTTGCAAAAGAAGGATGGATCAATAAGGATGTGTAATGATTATCGACAGTCGAACAAAGTGATAGCAAGAAACATGTATCATTTTCCTTGTATTGATGATTCATTTGATAAACTTCAGGGTGCATCTCTATTTTTTAACATAAACTTGAGGTATGGTTATCATATGCTGAAGATAAAGGCATTGGACATCCCAAAGACAGCTTTCAGGACTCGTTACAATCACTATGAGTTTCTTGTGATGTCATTTAGTTTGACTAATACCCCTACAGAGTTCATGGAGTTGATGAATGGGATGTCCCGGCTTTATCTAGAATCTTTTGTGATAGTGTTCATTGATGACATATCATTACACTGTATGACCATGGAGGATCACGATCGACATTTCAGGATTGTACTCTATTGAATGAGGGAAGAAAAGCTCTGTGTCAAGTTCTCGAAGTATGAGTTTTTGCTTGATTCTGTGTTATTTAAGGGACATGTGGTGTGCAAGGAGGGTATTCAAGTGGATCCAGCCAAGATTGAGGTAGTGAGGGGTTTGACTAGACCTACATCGATTAATGAGATTCAGATGTTTTGTTGGACTTGCGGGTTATTATCGATGATTTCTTCAGAGCTTCTCTACCATTACATCTACTTTGACTAGATTAACTCGGTAGAGTGTGAGTTTCCAATGGTTTGATGATTGTGAGGAGAGCTTTCAGAAGCTCAAGACCTTGTTGACACCGGCTTCTATTTTTACTTTACCCGAAGAGGGTGTGGACTTCACTATTCATTGGGATGAAACTGGAGTCGGGTTAGATGGTGTTCTAACGCAGAAGGGTAAGGTGATTGACTATGTTTCTTAACAATTGAAGACCCATGAGAGGAACTACCCTACCACATTTTTATAGTTAGCATCCATATTATTTGTGGTTAAGGTATGGAGACATTATCTGTATGGGTTTCATTGTGAGGTTTTCATGGATCATCAGAGTCTTCATGATATCTTCAGTCAGAGAGATCTGAACTTGAGGCAGCACAGATCCCTTGAGTTACTGAAGGAATTTGATATCACTATTTTATATCATCTAGGGAAGGCCAATGTAGTGGTTGATGCTTTAAGTAGAAAGACTTCTAGCATGAGAAGTCTTGCCGTTATTAGTGTGGAGAATAGACCATTGGCTAGAGATTTTCAGTGATTAGCCAACAGTCTCATCCGTTTGTTGGTTTTTGTGGACATAGTTAGTTTGATTGCTTTTATTGAGGCTTGTTCTTCCTTAGTTGTGCAGATTCGTGACCATCAGATTGATAATGAGAAACTATTTCTCATTTGAGACAAATCGATTAGAGGGGAAGCCGAGGAGGTTGTCCTTGATCCTGATGGTGTCTTGTAGATTGGTGGGAGAAATTATGTGCCTAAGGTGGGTGATTTAATTTGACTGATTCTTGTTGAGGCCCATTGTTCCCGATATTCCATCCATCAGGGTGCGGCAAAGATGAATCATGACCTTAGCTAGCAATATTCGTGGTGTGGTATCAAGAGGAATATAAAAAAAAAATCGAGGTTTTTGACTTGTCAACAGGTCAAGTGTGAGAACTGGCGACCTAAAGGTATACCTCAGAGGATGGCTATTCCTACTTGGAAGTGGGAGCGGATAACTATGGACTTTGTTGTGGGACTAACTACCACCATGGGTAGTTTTGACTCCAATAGGGTGGTTCTTGATAGGTTGACCATGTCCGCCCATTTCATCCCAGTTTCGCTGAAGTATACAGTGGAGAAGTTCGCCGAGCTTAATATCTGTCAGATTGTGCGGTTGCATGGAGTCCCAATTTCTATTGTCTCCAGCTGATGCTCCTTGTTCACTTCCCATATCTTGAAGGGTTGCAGCATGGTTTGGGTTCTCGATTAGAAATGAGTACAACTTTTCATCCTCAGATGGTCACTTGAAGAAAACGATTCAAGTGATGGAGGACAGGCTCTGAGCTGGTGTGATTGATTTTGTTCCCAGATGAGATCGACATTTTCCTTTAGCAGAGTTTGCCTATAACAATAGCTATCTTTCAAGATTCAGATGGCGCATTTTGAGGCGTTGTATAATAGACGATGTAGATCTCCAATCAGATTGTTTGGTTCAGCTGAGATAGACTCATTGGATTCAGACTTGCTTAGAGATGTTATGGAGAATGTTCGTATAATCTACGGTAGACTGTTGATAGCCCTGATTCGACAAAAGAGTTATTCGGATCCAAGAGTTAAAGCTCTAGTTTTCATGGAGGGTGATTATGTTTGGCTTCGAGTGTCGCCCATGAAGGGTGTTATGAGGTTCAGAATAAGGCCAAGCTTAGCCTTAGATTCGTTGGAACTTTTGAGATTTTGAGTAGTGTGGGAGAGGTGGCCTATAAGTTGGTCTTTCCACCTAGTTTGTCAGCTGTGCATCTTATGTTTCATATCTCCGTGCTTCGGTAGTACGTTCCGGATGAGACCCATGTACTTCACCTTGATTTAGTTGAGCTGGGTCCAATCATATCTTTTCAGGACGATGCTATAACCATTTTTGATAGGCAGGTCCAGAAGCTTAGGACCATGGAGATTGCATCACTGAAGGTGGAGTGGAAGCATCCTTCAGTTGGTGAGGCGACTTGGGAGACAGAGTCAGATATGCGTGCCAGATATCTTCAACTATTCAAAGCTCTAGGTACTTTTTTTTTCTTGATGTTTGAGAACGAACATGGTTTTTAGTGGTGGATAATGTAATTACCCGGTCGGTAATTTTTGGGAACTTTTTTTAATTTAGGATTTTTCCCCTTCCAATATCCACCCCGAGTCTTTTATGTTTGAGTTCGAAGAGTTGGTTCTAAACATTCAATTAATAGTTGAGAATTTTTGAAGTTTAAGTGTTTTAAAGGCTAAGTTGTTAAGGAAGTGGTTTTTGGGGTGTTTTGGAGTTTCGAGTGTCATGATGGAATTCCGTCGATTCCATCAGTCCAGGAGTACGGAATTTTAGCAGTGAGAAATGTTGGTTTCAGTTTTCAAGATTCTTTGAGGATTTGAGGTTCTAAGTTATGAATTTGTAAAAATTTAGCCTTTGGGTTGTCTTTAGCTCTAAACTCTTCTGAACAAACTATTCAATTATTGAATAAAAGAGATCTTAACCTTTATAAAGGTATGTATAAATTTATGCATATTGGCATGGTTCAGATTGCATTTAAACCGCTAACTCTTAAAGGGTTACCAGAGACCTTTCTAGCTGCCCTTCGCGATGCTAGAAATCTAAATTTCAGACAGTCTCTTATGGGTTCGATTGAATCCACCGTTGCTTATGGCCCGGTTTAATTTAATACTCAACCGAATCTCCAGTTATCGCTTTCTGATATTAATATTTTAGATGCGTTAACTTTAAATATCAAGACTCATGGTTATAATTATGCACCAGGGTCCGAACTTATATGTTTGTCTTATAGAATATATTATAAATTGATGACGACTATGAATCCAAGATGTAAATTATACGATACATCTGATCAGACGATTCTTATCGAAACTAATTTCTCGAGATCCAAAGTCACCACCAGAAGGCAAATCAGGTGGGATGAAATTAATTTTCCAGAAACTTGGACTTTAGAATCGGTTATACCTCCAAGTCAAATCGCTAGTAATTTGACGAATGATGATTTCTTGCATGTTATACAGAATCCGGATGGAAGGATTCAGATCCAGTTTAATGACAAGTCTGTTGCTTATAATAGACACTATTTTTCTGATCACAGGTTATTACCTTCAATTCGAAATCATATTTCGTCTATTGAACCTTCTTATGGTCCAGCAAGAAATCGTGCAGCTTCTTTGCACACTTTAGAATCTTCTATTAGCAGGGTAAAGATTAACCCTCATACTAATATTGTTCAAGATATTGATAATGTTTCTGATGACAGGGATATTCCTTCGGCTTCTGAAATGAGCTTTGATTTAAATAATTCTTAATGATTCCACATCAGATTGATTTTAGTCCAGGATCCCTGGCAAGACAACATATTCTCAAAGAGTTTAAAAACCCCCAATGGAACCAATTTAAAAAATGGTTTT